>BRZM01000044.1:826628-1019441 GCA_033238685.1 Lates japonicus | reverse complement strand
ATAAAACAACAAAACAGCTTGTACGCCATCAGAATCGTAACGAAAGATACTGTGATCAAATCAGAAGTTCTACAAGGTTTAACTCAAATTTTGACCAATTCTTATGATTTGCTATTTACCATTGCCTATGAGCTTTACATACTAGTCTCTGTCTTCCTGTGTTCTCAGGTGGGTCATATGGACAGTACAGGTCAGTGCTGTGTGGTACACGCAGCTCAACAAGGCCACCTTAAGGTGCTGCACTTCCTGTTGAAGCACACACAGACTGGGCGCCCTGCTGTAGCCAGAGGGGGGCTGAGCAAGAGCCAGGCAGTGCAGCAAGCTCTGAGGTGCAGCAGCCAGCATGAGCCACACAGAGGTCAGCCACACACACATGCACATGCACACAGCTTTAAAATGTTGTGTGTTACTGAATCATGAAAATGTATTTACAGTATGTTTGTAACAGGTTTTATTATTGCGTTTGTGTGGTGTATCATACTTACTGGATCTACCAGAGAAGATGAGAGGAGAAGAGACAGAGATCCTGCTTACATTTATTGGTCTCTGGGAGACGGGTACTACCATAATACAACAACTACACAAAAAAATATTCATACTACATGATTTCCACTGTACAAGTCATTGTTACTAATACTAATACACTGCAGGCCTGTTATGCTTGTGACTATTGCTAATACCATACCTAATGCTACTGTTTTATCAGTAGTTTCTAATTTAATTTATTTTATGTATATGTAATGTTAGATGTGACTCAATAAAATTTCCAATATGCAAGTACTGGTTGAAGATGGTATATTAAAAATATGTAGTAAGCTTTGTGGTATAATTTTGTGGTGCAAGCACTGGACTTCAAGTGTGTGTTTTGTAAAGTTCATTAGATTGCATTAAACAACATTAAACATTAAACATTAAAACCACTGACAGGTAAATAACATTCCGCCAACACTGTGATGGCTTTATTGAGGGGTGAGATATATTAGGCAGCAGGACAGTCCAGCTCTTGAAGTTGATGAAGGTTGGATCCATGCGTACTTTCAGGACATCAAATTACAGTGGCTAAATGACCAGGTCAGAGCATCACCAAAACAGCAAGGTCTACCAAGCAGTTCCTGAGTATGACGCTGGTGGGTCAGGGGACAGGGTCATGGGTGCCCAGGGCTCACTGATGCGTGTGGCAAAAAGCTGGCCCTGTGGTCTTGTCATAGAGTGAACAGAGAGGAACGATTACTTAAGCTTGCTGCATATGGGCCTGAGCAGCTACAGAATGGTCAGAGGGTCTGTGCAGTCCTTGTCACTGCTGAGAAGCTTTCTAGTGACATGTGACTTCACATCTATACTAGTCTTTACCTCCATTCCATCACTGCAGCTAAGAATAACATGAGGTGACTATGATGATAATTGGAAATAAATGCTAGACTCTCTAATCCACACTATAAATAGTTTTGCATGATTATACATACAACATTTCAGATGGGATAAACCTTATCAACAGGCTGTATTGGTACTTGATTGCTTATTGAAGCTCTTAGAAACACCTATACTATATCCACATACCCTGTCTTCTGTGTCTGTCGGCTCTAACAGCAGCAGCGGGAAGCGTAGGCTGCCTGTATGCAGGCTGTTGTTGGATCAAAGCTGCTGTTGAGCAAGGCAACAAGCGGGGATGTGGCTCACGCTCTTCATGTGAGGCAGGGGTGCTGGCAGGTATGTACGACACACACAACAAACACACAGCGAGTGAATACATATTTGATTCCTGCCGTAGAAATGCAGGTATGTCTCCTCTTATCTCTCTGTCGGGTGGTGGGTTGTTGCAGATCACGGGGTGGAGGTAGTTTATGGTTGACCAACAGGGTGAACAACTCAGCGAAAAAGCAGCCTCAAGAGGGACACTGCCCACCTTCCAGCTGCTGCTGGATCACGGTAACCACCTTACCACACAGTACCAACAATAGTGACCATGAATCCTTTTAATTTCACCTAGAATTCAAATTTACCAACAAAACACTATGTGTTTATTTAGTGTATTAGATTAAATAAAAATTGTGAGCTCTATTTATTTTTGACTGTTGTTAATCTATCATCAATGTTAATCTATCATCAATGAAACGCAAAGCCTTTTAAGGGCAAGAAATCTCTCCTTTCATTCTACATTTTAATACGGCATTTCATTGTAGTGTAATGATCTCAATAGTGTGTTTCTCAAGGCAGTATGTTTTGAAGTTTTGAAAATAGAAAATAGAAAAGAATACAGAATGTAAAATTTCTTGCATTCTATTGAAAAGTGGATACTCAAATGTTTTTCACCCTGCTGATAGGTTTAAAATGAAAGACTATTATTTGCGGAGGAATATTCTGGGTGTTTGTGATATATTCTGTATTGATGGGGCAGAGTTCAGTCAAAATATTTGGTCTCCCTGTTTCTAGGGCCTCTCTGGACTGGACTGACAGGAGGGGTTAACAGCTGAGCTGGAGGCATGTCTAAAGGACAGCTCCCATTGGTCAAAAGAACTGGTTAAGAGAGTTGCATCCACATCTCATGCCCGAGCACGCAGTGGGAGGGTTTACCTCTGGATCTGGCTGCTGGGTGGTGACCCAAGTGGTAAAATAGATGCAGTTATTATTGTATTTCATATTTTTAGAAATAGTGTGTCTGTCCTACTTCCTTTGTCCTAAACTAAATCTATGTGTGTCCTTTTCTGTGTTGATTGCAATACCTGGTGGTCGATCATGGCGATAGGTGGAGCCGCGTGGATTGTAGTGGGATAAAGTCCTCCTGGACCGGCGGTCGGCTGTAGAAATACTGCAGCAGTCATCGCTCTGCTCAAGGGGCAAGATAGGTGAAACATGACTCAGTAATATAATCTGCATTTGATTGACATTGTTTTTGTTGTTGTTTAACCCCTCATGCAGTGCCCTCTGGTGTGTGGATGCCAACATCTTGTTTATAATATTTGAAACAAATTCCTCATTAATCTAAACTAAGCCGTTCTTAGAGACATGGTATTGATGGTCTCATCTAACTCTCAGCAAGAAAGCAAGTAAATGTTTTTCCCCCAAAAAAATGTAAATGAAATGAAAAAATGTGGGAAAGGAATGGCTTGTTCCATTTGTTCCTTTCCATCAAATATAATCGAAGTTTGTTTTCAGTGAAAGGTTTTCGAAAAAAGTACTGCTAGCTAATAGGTACAAATACACATACAGTAACCTTCTTGGCAGAAGTAATAAAAGATAGGTTTGTATGTGACATGTTATGATGTGATGTGTGTGTGTGCTTGTGTGTAGGACCAGTGACCTGGGCCATGGCAACCTCTAAACCAGACATCTTAATGGTTCTGCTCAGTAAAGTGATTCAAGAGGGTGACAAACTATACAAGGTAACACACGCAAACATACGCAAATTCAATCATAAGCCAGACACTCATATATTTATTTGATATTGTACTGTGTGTGTGTGCGTGTCTGTGCTTGTGTATGTGTGAATTTGTAGCAAGGTAATGTGAGGGAAGCTGCTCACTCCTATCAGTCAGCACTTCAGAAATTTCCAGGAGATGAGTTGAAAACGTTCAGACAGCTGAGAGTGTGTGTGCTTCTCAACCTGTCACGCTGCCGCCGCAAGATGAACGTGAGTCTTTTTCCCACACGCACACATATGTGATCCGTGTTCTTAATATGACTAAATCATACCACATAATGTGTTTTTGAAATCAACCTCATCTCTCACAATCTTCTGTCCTCAACCTTGAATTGAGTACCATCATGAATTCTTTTTGCCTTTCAGGATTTTGGCCTTGCAGAGGAGTTTGCCACCAAAGCACTAGAACTAAAAGCAAAATCATATGAGGCCTTTTATGCCAGAGCCCGGGCCAAACGTAGCCGCAGGTAATTATAGCAACATAGGGACAAGTGGTTGAATGGAATAAACAGACCCTAACCAAATCACAAACTCTTAAATGTGTTATGTGTTAATATTTTTGTAGAATTAATAATTGAAATAAATGAATAACAACATAAAAACGGAGATAACACTGTTAGAGTTACTACACATATGTATTTATGTAATAGGTAAGTCTTTTTTGTGCAGAGTAAAAGATGCCCAGTGCTTTCAGCATTTTCTGTTTTTGGACAACCAGCATTAAGTAGGGAGACTGACCGTGGTATGTTTTCTTTTTTTCATCCTTCTTTCTTTTTCTCCAAAACTTTACCAGAAAAGGACATTTAGTGTCAAAGCCAAAAAAAGCACTACATACTCTCCAGGCTCCAGTTTCAAATCACCCACCCTTACTTCCTGTGAAAGAGAAAATAATCCTTTATGGTTCATATTTTTATATAATTGTGACAAATGTGGCATTTTGCTTAAATAACAAGTAGTTCATAGATGATCAGTTTGACAAAACTGTAATTAAAGTGAGGAAGAATTGCACAGATTTAGTGTCACTCCCTCGTCAAGAAAACTGGAGATGAGCCAGGAGGCCTGAGTGTGCCTTCAGCTGCTTGTGAGGACCTAACTCAAGGCAATACTGCTCTTTGACCCACAGCTTGTAATTTGGACCACTGGTGCAAGGATGTGTCTGCAGTCGACCACAAATGCCACATGTCTAAGTACCAAACCAATTCAGTCCCCTGTATTCTAGCTTGACTTGGTCAGCTCAGCGGAGCCAGTTTCAAGGTGCTGCCATGGAAGGGCACTACAGACCTGACGGAGAGGCTATCCACCGACAGGAAAAGGCCTTATTCATTTAGCTTTTCTTTTCTGCAACGCTTCTTGCTAGCGGTAACATAAGTGACATAAGGTTGGACTAGGTGGTTACATACACTAAAAACCTCTTCTTGTCGATCAGCAAGAAAAGGATGAGGGTCTTACTTGAACCCTGGGGAATTCGACTAGCTTTCCACTGCCACAACTGGTGACCGTGACAATCACATCTGTTTCTAAAGATTGTGTATGGAAGAAAAGCATTGTGGCATTGACCGCTCTGGGTTGAACAGCTGAACGTCACACCCATCATCAGAGCTGGGTGTGATAAGGTGTGGTCTCTCGTGATCAGAACATTGTACTGTATTCACTGTGAGTAATGTATTGCACAAGGTCTTGACGTGTAGAAGCCACTGGCTATCAGAGCAATTAGGATTTTAAGCCTGGGTGTAGTTACTCTTTTAATTCAACACCTGTGAAAACAGAGAAATTCAGTTAACCAGTTGGTAGAAGGACTTCTAAGACAGGATGAGAAATTCTATCTATCAGAAATATGATGTATTCTCTTGTTACGTCTGTTGCCAACAGAAGGCAACCACAAGTTGCAAGACTTCTAAGCATTGATTACTGTAGCACTCTCTCTTTATGTCACCTTATGAAATCTTCTATCTGTATCTGCTTTTGCTCTCTGTCACCACTCAGACAATTCCATGCAGCCCTGGAAGACCTAATCGAGGCCAGCCGCCTGTGTCCATCCAACCGGGAGATCCAGCGTTTGCTGTCCCGGGTCAAGGAAGAGTGTCGGCAGGTTGCACAACAACAAGACTCCCCCGCTCATTCATCACACCATGTTCATCAACAGAATGTGTCCATCAGCGAGGCCAGGTGCAGAGATTTAGTTAGTCTGCAGGTGCAGGACAGGGAGGGGCTTACAGAGGAGGAGGAGGAAGAAGAGAAGGAAGAGAGGAGGTGTTACAGGGAAGGAGATCCTGCTCCACACTCCTCCTCCTTTCACCCTTTACCTGTGGTTCAAAGTCTTGACACACACTGTCACCCTGGGGTGCCGTCCTCCCTTTTCTCCACTCACGTGTATCATTCTGTCCATTCCCCCTCTTCTTCCTCACCCTGTCACTCTGCTCCTCCTCCTCTTTCTTCCTCTTCCTATCACCATTTCAGCCCTCCTCCCTCCCCAATAGAACATCAGAAGCAAGCCAGTCCAGTGTCAGAAAGTATCCCTGCAATGTCAGGAACTGGAGGTCTACACCACTACCCACAGTCCATCCCAGCCCTTCACCACTCAGACCAGAAACAGGGAGTGCAGCAGCACCACTATCTGTCTGATCAGAGATCCTTCCAGAAGCAGAACCCTGTCCAAGGCCAGTGGCTCCAATCAGCCAAAGCCCAGGTTGTCAGAACCAGTCAGCCCAGTTCCTCATCTCACTCGAGCATGGTTTTGGGAAGTTCTGCTTACTCGCAGTTTGCCAATCTGCCCCAAGAACTAGTCGAACTTGGGGAAGGAATTTGCTCTAGTCCTCTAGATTTCAGGCCTAGTCTGCAGGTCCAGGCTGGTCTGAATTCCGGAGCTTCATATCCACTAGATGATGCTGATGTTGACTTGGTCGAGTCAAGACCTGCATCTGCCCATGGGAGAGGAGCAGAAGGGGAAAGGGCAGGGAAAAACCGATTTGCCCAGGCCCGCCAGTTCAGCCGCAACCAATCCAAAGCAGCTTACTACCCCATGGAAGTTACAGAGGCTACAATGGGACCCCCTGATAGCCCTCCATCATTGCATGATTATCAATATCACCACCAGGGCGGGCTACGACGCCCACTCAGTGCCCACCCAATCTCTGCCTCCTCCCCAAGGCCTCTCATGCAGAGTGTCAGTGTCCGTTTCTCCACCAGCAGCGGCAGCCTCGCCAGTGGGCAGCCTGCTAATCATGACTCGGGCTTCAGAACCTCAGCCTCCTCCCAGCACATGGATTTACCTTCAGAACTGGCCTCTGTGGGAGGGGTTACTGGTTACCATGATGATCTCTTTCTGATCTCCTCTCCCCAGTCAGAAATATGCATGTTAGGAGGTGGGACTTATCCTGGAGAGGTGGGCCGATCATCTAGGAGCACTCCTTTTATGGGAGTTATTGACAAGACAGTGAGGGTGCACCAGCAGTATCCTCAGCAAGCTCCTTCCAGTTCCTCGTCCTGTCTCAGCCCCTCTCGCTCCTGGGCTGTGTCCTCAGTGGACACGGTGGTCACCTCGCCTAGCAAAACCCCCACCAATCAAGGAGGCTTCAGTCAACCACAGCCCTCCTCTATTGCCTACCACAACCGTAGCAACAACAATGCCCACAACGGTCACCTGCTCCATGATAACCAACTCGACTACTATGAGGTGCTGCCGGGCAGCGATCCTCAGGGTGAAGGCTCAGTGCAGGTTGGCAGTCACAATACCTCCTACCTGGACGTGAAGCTGGCCCGAACACTGCCAGTGATTCATAGCTGCTCAGACAGACTGACTGAGAGAAAGACAGGACCTACCTCTCCTGTCAAACCAAAAAGACCCTTTGTCGAGTCCAATGTATAGAGACCAGTTTAAATGTTAAGTCATACACAAGGAAGGAGGCTTAACCAGGAGTGCTTATAAAGAAGTCGTTGTACCTGTGTATTCCAAAATTCACTGAGGCTATAGATTTATCAAGTCTGGCTATGCTTGACCAAACTATGTTGTTTTGCGAGTAGTTCGTATGACATGCAGTTCATACAATATTCGAAGGAGATGCAATAATAGTTGTTGGTTGTACACTCTGTAGTACTCACGAAAAGTGATTAAAGTAGTTTGTTTGCGTACTTTGTTTGACGCACAAAGAGAACTCAAGAAATCCTGGCTGTGCTTTCACCTGGTCAGTTGCTGCGTGAAGTGGCACTCGGATTGTTGGTCTTGGAGAGACAAGCACTTCATGTGAAGCACACTGTGCAGAAGAAGTACAATATGGAAAACAGTAACAGTTCCAGGTGAGGTTTGTCAGTTAACCAGAAGAAGCAACAACGAAGGGAAGGACTTGACTTTTCAATCTGAAACAAGTGACAGCTCCTGGCATCACAAAGCACAACGAGGAAGGGGAGTAAAGGGAGGAAGGGGGAAATAAATAAATAAACCAGGTGTCACTGGAAAATCCCTCCTTCCTTCCTTCCTTGGTCATCTCTGGCTTACAGTACATCTAAATACTGATGTCTCTGGATGCCCATGTTACACTGCTCTAGAGTTTTTCTGCCAAGTTCATGTATTCAACTCCAGATGGTGACATCCAGTCAGACAGCAGAGACACAAAGGCACAATTATTACCTTTATGTGCTGTTGATGCCTTTAATGAAGATTTTAATGAAGTTTGAAGCGCTTAAATGATACATGACTGGAAACCTGGATACATCTAGGCTCTAAAACTTGTGCCAGGCAGATGCTGGTCATTGACCCAGTCCTAAGCCATAATTTGAGAAACTAGGATGATGCTGTCATTGAATGAGCACTGACTTGATGTTTATAAAACAAAAGTAAGTGGTATTTATCTATTTTAAGTTATGTCTGTGTTAAACTGTACAGATATTGTTTCTTTTATTCCTTTTGGATTTGCCTTTTTATCTTTTTGAGGGTTTTTCACTCTGAATGTGGAAATGCAAACCTTCTTTTCCAGGAGACAAAAAACGAGCAGCATTGAAGTTCAGTTTTGCTCAGTTCTGGGTTGACATCTATACATCTACTCCCACTTGAGTGTGATAGCATCACTATACAATGACACAACCTGGAAAAATGCCTTTTAAGATTTTTACTTCAGGTAGATTTTTTATTTTTGTTTTTTCTATGAAGGCCTTTTGTATTCTGTAGTCCTATCAGTCCTAATTCATACAAACCACATGGTTCCCAGCCAATATACTAGGGCCCTTTACACTCATTGCCATGGAAACATAGTGCTTACATGTCCCACGAGCTGGCAATTGGCTCCTCTTACTGTCAGTAATTCAGCAAAAAAGCCAAATGACCATTCACTAAACTCCTTCCCTGAGGAGTGATCGTCCAGTCAAAGCTCAGCAGCTGTAACGAGACTGTGATGAGCACAGCCTGGCAGGGTCTGCATTTCTCCATCATCCTTTACATTTAAAGATATATGATATATTTTGATATATTTTTGTTTTAGCCTCCTCAAAAGCAAAAAAGTGCAGAAAAGTAAGGAATGGATTAATGTGTAATTATCTGCTGGAACGTAAGTTGTAATCATTTGCATGTCTGGCCAAGTAGATTACTACCCACAGTAATAACCAAGTTTGAAGGCCAAGGAGCTTATCATTGGCTGACTACATGAGTTTGTTAGGCCACAGGTGATGTTTAAAATAAAATAAAAAAATCTGTTCATCTCCTGCCAATCCATTATATAGTATTTTCTGACTTGAATCTGGTACGGGATGCCTTCAGTGTGTAGGCTAATGTTTGCAGCTCTGTTCTGTTCCTTATTGTATTTCATGAAGCTTACACTATGGCAACTCCAACCAAACTTGTTAGCTGAGATAGTGTTACTCTGCAATTGCCAAACACATAATTTGTCCTCACTCTAGTCTGTAACACTCAAAGTGGAAAAAAATATGGCTTGAAAATATGAACTATTATAAGCTAAGCAAGTAGAGTTATGTTACATGAAATAACAATACAATCTTACTGTTTTCCTATCACACTTAAAATACTAGGATTAACTAGCTCTATGCTTAAGTACAAGAACAGTCCTGTTTTTGTTTACAGGTATTCTACAGGAACATAGGCGCCAATTTATGTTTTTGCTGGAAAGTACTGCAGCCATGGAGTTTGCGATCAAATCACCATACGTTGGCAAACATGGGCGCTCAGCACTCTCTGTAGCTGCTTCTGGACCCAAGCACTTGCTGTCCATATACAGGCTTCATCAAGTGGTGGGGATAGGGGATGTTTGCCTCAGTTCTTTAGCACAGTATCACGTATGTAGACATCAAGTCATTTTAAGATCCCTTTTAAAAGATTCTGCTGGAAACATTTAAAAGTCAACCTCAGACTGTGTTTTCAACCAACTTGTGGAGCCAATGTTAGCTTAATTACAGCTGATCAAATCTGTCAGCAAAAGCTATTGTTTCAGGCAGCAAAAGTGACAGTTGATGGCTAAAACTAAGAGGCCTTCTTTTGTTTATGTCTCTGTGAAATCAGGGGCCCATTGTTCTGAAAATTCTAAACATTTTGAATCATAGATCTGCTGTGAGTCCAATCCAACAGTCAAACCTGGGCCATCCAGAGCGTGTTATTAACAGATGTTAATACGGTGTTCAGAAAGTGTTTTAATGTATTTTATGCACATTAATGTCTGGCTTTTTTGTACATGTTTTTTTCTAATGAATCAGCAACTTGGTTTCAGAGTTGTTGGTACTGATGTAACCTATGACCTCTAACCTCTCTGTCAGTCTCTCTGACCACTGCTCTTTTTTCTTATTGCTCAGGAGTCTCCAGCTGTTAGAAGATGTGGTAATACTTAATTCCTCTGGTTCACAAGGCATTTTCACAGTCTGACTGCTGGGAATGGTGTGTAATTCTGGCCAGTTAGAATAATGAAGTACATTATTAGCAAATTGACTGGATGTTCAAGATTAGCATTAGTGTTGCTTTAAATCCTTGATGAGCTGGATGACAGATGTGTAGTCTGTCAAAAAGACAACGTGTTTTGCTGTATATATAGGACTTAATACCCAACTCAAAGGGTATCAAGCCCCCAGTTTTAAACACCATGTTGAGCAGGGTCAGTGTGCTCCCTGTTATTGGGGTTACTGTGGGCTTTTTCACTGTGTGTAAGATTAAGAGGTTGATATTTAAAACCCGGGACTGTTACATCAGTAAGTACATCAATATTAAACATTTAAAATGTGTTTTTAATCAGCTAATGTGAAATTATTGACTGCTGAGCTAACGTTATGAAGAAGAATAAAGCTGAATGAAAGGCTTATGTGTATGTGTATCTTTTGGGAGTAGGGGTGGAGGGTGTGGATGGGTGGGTTACTTTTCAGTAGTGGTCTCTTTGTGACCAGTATGGACAGGAGGAACAATTAGAAACAAATAACTCTTTCAGTTTACATTTAAGCATGTTGATATTGTAAAACAATTTTGAAAAATGAAAAAAAAAAAAAAAAAATACCACTTGGGGGCAGCAGAAACAGGTTGTGAGTACAACATTGATATATCGACACCTTTTTAAGTTGATATGGTGACCTTGTTAGCAAACTGTTACACTCCTAGCAGTTCATATAAGTCCAACATTCACTCTCTTTTAACTCTTTTATCTTTCTACCAGCTCCAGAGGTAACTATCTGGCTCCTTAGCAGCTAAAAGTGTGTCTGTCTGTCACAGTGACTGCCTTAGTCCTGTTCATTTTGTTCCATCAGTCCCACTGTCCCCGTCTCCAGACACCTCTCACCTCCTTCACGCCCATTCTTTACATAAGATCTTTCCAGATATGCCATTCACAATCTTTCCACCAGACTTTCCTTTCTCTGTCACTTGATCCTCACCTGTCAACACACCTGTCTCTCATATTTCCCAATCAGCAAATCACACCCCCTTTTCCCCATTCAAAAGCCATATCATTAATGTTGCTACTTGCTTTTGCATTTCACGTAATTTTAACTGTTTTTATATATGTTGGACAGTTTCATCTAAAAAATGTATAATATTTTCTCAGTCATCCATTTCCGTTTTGTCTGTAAAATTTTAACCTGCAAACAACATCTACATAACAACATCTAATGTCTGTTTCCTGAGCAGAGGGGGTGTTTTTCTTTGAAAGCACACATTCGAATGTAGCAATTTACTGCATTATAATCCCTCTGAAATAAATAGTTACCCACTCAAGAGACCAACTTTAACATGTAGAATGACAGAGGTTTAAAGTCAGGTGAAAAACTCAGCTGGACCAAAAATGCAGATGATTCACACACATTTTTTTTTTTTTTGGTTTATTTCAGATTATCCCAATAACGTTTTGATTTCCCATTGAGAAATGACAATGTCAAGAAGTACATAAAGACAAACAAATCCCACTGATTTTTATGCAAAAGCTTTGCATTAGGCACTAGGGCTGAACATATTTAGGTAAAAGTTTAACAAGTAGCCAAACTCTAATAACACACATCTGAATACACACTGAACAAATACAAACAGTTTACTATTGGACACATGGAAAACATTTTATTAATATATTATGTTTTGTAGACAAACTATACTGACTTGGCATCTCACAACTTGGATCTGGGACAGGTATAGATACTGTATACTGGATAAAAAGACGTACTTTATAAGATCGTACTTGATAGTATTGTGACCTACAAAAGTCATTTTCACAAAGGTTAACACTCTACAAGACCTCTTGTGATATTTAAAAGTTCAAGACTTCTTGTAATAATATCAATATAGAACACTGACAGCATTATCGGTCAGTTTAATGAAGACAGCGGATGATCATTTGGCCAGCTGCAGCTTTACATTTTGATGTGCAAAGGGATGCAGATATGCAGCTTTTGGTTTGGTCTCCTCAGAAAACAAATGGAGACAAACAGTATGCCTCATTTATTCACAATTCTCTCTCTCTCTCTCTCCCTGCCTCTTCTAATCAGCTGACTATGGGTGTTTTTGGTAAACCTATCCAATCTCCACATCAGTCTCAATCAGTCAATCATGTCATTGCTATCAAGCTTAAAATCTGTTCTCCTGTCTTCTGCTGTCAGTTGTCATTTCAATGCGAATGGCTACGACCCTCCTCCACTCCATTCACCTCCAGTCTACGCATCCAGTGCCCAGGTCGAGCTCATCACTCAGAATGCAGTCTCTCCTGATTAAAATGATCTTTGGCTGAGTACAGACACGTGAACCTGACAACAACCAAGTTTATTGTTGGCTTGTCATCAAGTTACTCACAGAATTCATATTAAGTAGTGACAGCTGATATGACGAGCCGCCACGATCAGTGTTTGTCATTTTAATTCTAGAAAGTGACAGTCAGCAACGACTAAAAATGAGAACCTGCTTATCTGAAAGAAAGAGACAGAATGTAGCCACTGGTTGCATAAGCCTGGTGAAGTGACAGTGACAAGTGAAAAATAAAGGTTCAGCTCCAGGTTGGGTCTCCAGTCAGGTTCAGTCACGTGTTAAAGATATGTCCATGGGCTGCATTTCAGCTTCAGTTTTAAGACCGTGCAGTAGTAGTAGTAGTGCAGTAGTAGTGCTGTAGTAGGGAGCTATAGATGCTGTAGGAGTCAATTTGCAAATCTATTTAGTCCAGGACAAAGAGTTTCTGAGCTGTTTGAGATACACTTAAGCTGCATTTACATTTATACATTTGCATTAATAAATCACACCTTATGCCCATAATGAGTAACACCTTACGCACATACACTGTAGCTGCTGTAGGTACACTATAGGTAAAATTTGTCCCCTCAAAAATGTAACTATAGTACATGATGAGACTACAGCAGATATGGGGATGCCACGTGAAGTCAAGAAAAACTGTGATTGGTCAGCTTGGGTTGCTTGTGTTCTTGCTATTTCTTTTTTCTAGACTCCTTGTTATTTCTCTATTAAATTTACATATACATGCACTATACTATATACACATACTCTGAATAGCCACAACATTAGCCACAACATTAAAACCAAATATAATAAATAAATAGTTTTAGTTGAAGGTTTATGGATCTGTGATATCAGATGAGTCAGGTTGGTAAGCTACCTGAGAGAGAGAGACGATCATTAAAGCTTCCCATCCATGATTTGTATTGACTTCACTGACGCAAATCTATAACTCTGAAAACTTTTCTGACCACGTTCATGGCAATTTAAACTGATGACTTTGTAACTAGGTATTAACAGACTGATAGCACAGCTAGTCTGTAGACAGGACACTGTTTGTATCCAGATGAAACAGAGGATTACATGTCAGACTAGAAGTCAAGGTGTGGTGGGTGACCCCCCCTCAGTCAGGGTCTTGAAGTGGACAGACAGAGACTCTTCCTCTGGGTTGGGCGGGCGTCTGTACTCTTCCCTGGTGATTAAGTAGCCCAGCAGTGTCCCAAAACACACCAGCAGGATCCCCAAAGTGTTGGCCAGGACGCCCTCTGGGGTAAACAGGGAGTAGGCAGGCCTGGGCCCAGAGACAGACACTAATTACATACAACATTGATACAAAATACATCGATCAGCCACAACATTAAAACCAGTTACTGGCTTTAATGTTGTGTCTGATCAGTATAGATGAGATTGGAAAAGAGAACAGAGGTGGGAAGGAATGAACACTGAAGTACATGACAGTAGATATACTGTATATGAGATATATCAGTTTAATGTAGAATAGAAAGGACAGAGTTAGATGATGGACCCAGGATGTCCCCTCATCCTCTGTGGTGGCCTATTTTTTTTTAATTAAAATCAAAAAGTTGATGAATTAGAGGAACAGTTTTGTTTAGATTTTGGCATTGCTGGATGGTTAGATTTAAGATTACAACCCTTAAGATTTTCATATTAGATCCCATGTTGCAGACTTTTTATTTATTTATCATCTGCAGTTTTTTTTTGTTGCAAAAACCACCCAGTGTATTTACATCCTGTGTGTAGTAGTTTTCACTGATAAAAATGCAGCTACATAACAAAAACTGTAAACAGCTACACCAGCTGCTGTTCCATTGTATTTCTGACAAAGTAGCTGCTCAGTGGGTGTTTGCTGCAAAAATTCACTTCACTGAATGGTGTCTAGCCATGATGATATTTTTTGGTTTTATTTCCTTGGGATATCTGTCTGTGAGGTTTCTGCTGCCACATGCACTACTTTAACTGTTGTTAATGCTTACATACCAACTCATCCTTCAACTCTTGACTCACATTTCAACTATTTCTGGTGCATCAGTTTCAACCCCTTTCTTCTTATATTTGTCAAATTGACAGATCAGCTTCTTTCAAGACTTTCACTGCTTTAAGCTTTTTAACTTTTTTTTTAAAGCTGACAGTTCAGCTATCTATCTGTCTTTACCTGACCCTTACCAGTTAGTTTAGTTACTTTCGGTGTTTATATACAAACTGCCAACAGGGCATAAAAACACCTCAGCTTCTTTTATAGGTTAACTTGACTGACACCTCAAACATTCAGTGCTTAGACTTCTGATACTTCAACTACTTTACATGCCTCAACTTAAACTGCAATTCCATTTTACCATCTCACATTATCTTCAGAAAATTGAGCACTGTCTAGTGGGGGTACTTTCTAACAAAGAAATAGTCATGTGTTGGTGTGCTGGTAAAATTTTCTGAGACAGATCTCTCAAAACCTGGGCAAATAAAATGAAAACAACCTCCATGGTTAGATACCACTTAAGGTAAGTAAAAAAGTACAGTACGTATTTTTATAATGATAATATATAATGATAATAGAGATACAGGCAGAGACAGACATACATGATGCTGAAGAGGAGTTTCTCTGTGATGCCGAGCAGACTGCTCCCTATGGCCATAACCAGCAGAAGCAGACCACAGAACACGTGGATGGGAAGATATAAGGCTCGTAACCAGGACGACGCAACCGGAAACAGGAAGAACAGCAAGCCCATCACCCACTAGGAAACATGGGGGGATAAAAGCCTAGTGTTACTGTTTTAATCCTCACTACGCTTGACCCATATACTCACAGAGCACTTAATTAGGAACATCTGTACCTGCCTACTCATGCTGTTATCTTATCAGCCAATTATATAGCAGTGGTGCAATGCATTATCATCATTATCATGCAGATACGGAGCACGAGATTCAGTTAATGTTCACATCAAACATCAGAATTGGGGAGAATGTGATCTCATGATTGTTGGTGCCAGAGGGGCTGGTATGAATATTTCTGAAATTGTTGATTTCTTTGGATTTTCATGTACAACAGTCGCCGTTTCCACAGAATTGTGTGAAAAACAAAAAACATCTACTGAGTTTCTATCTACATCAGTTACGCAGACGGAAACTCATTGATGAGCAATGTCAGAGGAGAATGGCCAGACTAGCTGAAGCTGATAGCTGGTAACTCAGATAACCACCCTTTACGACTATGGTGAGCAGAAAAGTGTCTCAGAATGCACAGCATGTCCCTACTACAGCAGAGGACCATCTCTCATTATCATGTTGGAAGTAGCCATTAGAGACACTCAGATAAGCTGTGCATTTACACCATGACTGACTGGTAAGGGCGCGCGCGCGTGTGTGTGTGTCTGTACCTGTATGCAGAACAGGACCAAGGTAGCCATGCCACACCAGCTGTGTAGAGAGTACATGTCTGGAATCTTTGCTTCTCTATGGAAGTCAAACACAGCTACAAAACCTACACATACACACACATTAAGTGAGTTAAACACCAACATGAATGTGCACAAGTCCAGTTTAAAGTTGAAAAAAAGTTTTATTTTGCTGTTGTGGCCCAGAGCTGCTAATATTAGACCATATAAATATAATATCACATGATGACTTGATGATCCTAGCTAGCTAGCTGGCTAACATATAGGCAGCTATATGTAAGAAGCTAACAGCTGCTTCTTTCCAAAAGGAGACTTCAACAGAGATAGAAAGCTGCATTCACCAGCAGGCGAAGCATTATGACATAATCAATTTAATGTGATTGGCCTGTTTTTCAGAAGCAACTGTTTTATGTTGGAGGAAGGCTAATAACTAACAAAAAATTAATATTTCAATCAGTGATAAATACACAGTATATTCTGTGTATTGTATTGTGAATGAGTTCCATCTTTAACATAATGTTAAGGAGAGTGCTTGTCTGTAGGAGCTAATGCAAAAAGCTCCAGAGCCACTTTCAAATATAGGATGGTAAGACCAGAAAATATTTCATGAAATCCTATATGATAGTTTGTAATTGCTTGTATTCTAGTATATATTTTTATATACAAAACTCATTCACCAGGAATCACTGAGTCAAGTGTTCAGTTTACCTTGTGATTTTTTTGCAGAGATGAAAGTTAATCATTCAGTCAAACATTCAGAATATAATATTTCTGTATTATATGTGAAGTATATATGAGGTAGTACTTCCTATTTTCAAAAGTAGTTTGTCTCTACAGTGCTTTGGACAATGGTATTATTAATTCTAACAATTCAATTTTAGATGAATCAAAACCACAAGACTCCAGACCAGACAGTGAGGGAGAGCACACTGAGCATCCTTTTTTTCTGATTAGAGCAACAGCCCTCCAAAATGTCTGTGCACGTCCCTGCACACAGGCAGGAGAAAATATCTCCCGGTGTCAGAAAACGACTATTAATTCAGTTCCTTCTCTGTCTCACTCACACACACGCACATGGTATGCCTTTAACATCTGCACATTTCTCTCTTTCTCACCTATGATGCTCATGATGAGTGCGAGCAGGTGAATGATGCTGTGAAGAAGCTTTACATTCTTCTTTGCCTCATTTCGAAATACTCTGTAGACCAGGATGGCTGGAGAGAGAGAGAGAGAGAGAGAGAGAGAGAGGTTTGCATAATTTAAACAATACTCTACACAATAAACAATACACAGCCAGAAATTATAGAATACAAATCAGACAGAAAAATTTCATAGATTTTTTTTGTCTTTAAGAGAGTAGATGGGCGATGCTAAATAAGTGATTTTTATCAACAACAAAAGTGGTTAAAATGGGGTGTAGGCCTATAGGACGCTCATCAGACAATAACTAAGAATATCTTCACAACAAACAACAAACACATAAAAACAAATCTACTACTATGGATACGACTGAATATACTAACATACACAAAATATCAAATCAATACCTAAAGTAAAAATTTAAGATTAAATTATATATATATATAAATAAATGTAAAAATAATTCATGTGTTTGTTTCAGGAAATATATGAAGACAGCATAATAAACATTCTATACAGTATGAGGCCAAGAAATCATCAAATCAAAATGTCAAACATGAAAATCAATGGTTTTATCAAATATCAAGGAAGCAAGGACATGATAAAATATCAAATCTGAAGACAAAATGTCACAACAAAATGTCAAGAATAAAAGCAGCAGGAACACTGAAAATGATAAATAGTCCAGCAAGATATCATAGCGATACATTAAACTGAAATTCTGTTTAAATTGAAATTATACAAATATCTATATTTGCAAGATAAATGCTAACAGAGAGCATACTGTGCATGCATATCATGCAAACTCCAGCATCTCCAGCTGGATTTCATTTTACTAGAGCAAAATGTTGACCTCAATTGCCAATTGTGTTCAGTTTAAATCCCTTCTTGTGGCCACCTGTGCCAGCTGCTTTGTACCATTTCCACTAAGCAGCTTTGCACTTTTTTCAAAATGCCATTTGCTGTTTGCAGAGTGGGCATGAAGTGTGACTCATATCTGAGCCTTTGAGAAAAGTTCTGTTCTGATTAAGTGTAGAGATAACGGAGAAAAAGGATGTTGGTGAACATATCCACCATTAGTGTGGACGTGGCCTGAGGCAACAAAAGCAGATATCACAGTGAATCAGCATTGAGGGACGTGTGTGTGTGTGTGTGTGTGTGTGTGTGTGTGTGTGTGTGAAGACCTCCCCAGGGTGTCTCTATCTTTTATTAATCACCCCTCTCAGTCCTCATCTAATGTCCAGCTGACCTTTGCTTTTATTGCTCTAATGTAATGTGCTGTTGTAACAGACAGCTGTCCTGTTGAACCAGTCAAACTAACATGGTTACTCTCATTAGTACAAGTACCCACGGCTGCAGATGTGAAACCAAAGAGGAGGAAAAACAGCTACATCTCACTATATGCTGCAGTGTTAGCAGGCAGCATGAATGCATCATGCACAGCCTAGAAAGCAAACAATATGAATGACAGCTTGCCGCAAAAGTAACCAATTTACCCTTTACAATGCATTCTTCTTTAAGGAACATAACTATCAGTTCAACTGTAAAGACTTTATCAAGAGATAAAGTTAGCAACCGAGAAGAAAGGATCACGTGGAGGAGTCATGACTACAGGCACAAGGAGAAGTTTCTAAAACAATATGCTGGAAGTTACGAGGATGGAATCCTTAAAACAAGCTGCTTTGGGTACCTAAGCTTAACTGTCCCCTAAATTTTTCACATAACAGTCAAACATTTCTTTTATCTTCACACAGTCATTTTAAGCTTGAAGAATACAGTTTGCATGATGAGGAATGTAGGTGGGAAAGCCTGCCATCATAGATAAGAGTGACTTGTAATTGTTCAAATGTTGATAAGATGACACACTTTTGGACAATCTCTTTTCAAAGGCATTCACAGTGCTGCGCTTGTCACGCACAAAAAATGAAGGAAGTAGCTTGGTGACATAGTGGCTACTCGTAGGGCTAGCTGATGGAGCTACTGTAGCTGGTGAGCTAAATGCTAACTACCTAACATGCATGTTGTTCAAAATCAAAGTATTTCTATTTTCTTTTAACATTGTCTTTTAACACTCATGTTAACAAGAATGCTAACTGCTTGCTAATTGCCTAGCAAGATTGTTGTTTTGATCGCTACAGGGACAATAAGTTTATTCAGGACCTGTTTGTACCTTGTTTAATAACTATGTTGCATTTTCACATCCACATACCTAGCCAATTGTTGTGTGACATCAGAAAGTTACAAAGAGTCCTGACCAAACTGGTCCAAATGGTTTTTAAAACCTTCATCATTGTGAGGCTACAGTTTTCTCAATCAACAGTGGAACATGTAGCTATGCCAATCCCAGCTGACACTGGGTGAGAGGCAGGGTACATCCTGGACAGGTTGGATTTAAAATCATACCGGAACAAAATAAAAAGCAGAGTAGATCCGCTGCTAGATGCTGCTCAGTTTGCTGACTGGAGATTTCTGCGCCTTTGTTTCAGTTCCCTGATGGGCCAGTCCATCAAACCTTTACTGGAACTGGCCTACTCAGTAATCAAACCATTGTCCAATCTGTATAAATCTGGCGTGTGTGTGTGTGTGTGTGTGTGTGTGTGTGTATGGTGGTAGTGGTGGTGGAGGTGGCCGGGTGGGGGTTGCTGTCATGGCTGTCTGGATAGTGTTAGTTCAGTGCATCATGTCAGCATCACAGTGCCTGAGGCCAAGACACACAAGTGCACACACACTACCAGGCTGACTAAAACACAACATCCAGATTTACTTCCTGTTGACTCAATTTACAGAATATAATCTGAAAATGACTTATCGTAACCATGACTACAAATTTGATGTGAGACCGCCCAGGTTTTTAGTATTAGTGGTGTTACCCACATGGAAGGCAGATGGAAAGACTCATGTCCTGCAAGGACTCCAGTCTGCTTTATAATAATTATTCTAATTGTTGAACTTAAATTTGCAAATGTTTCAGTTTCTAATAGAAAGTGCTACAGTGGAGGCACTAGTCCTAGAATATAGAAGGTAAACCTCAGAAAAACTGAATGAGGGGTAGCATTGAGTTATACAAAGAGGTGGGTAGACCCAGATGTGATATCAGGACTTTGGCTCTCTAGACCCACCTAACACCAGCATGTTCGCATTATCATTGTGTGACCATTTTTGCATGTTGATGTTAGCCTTACCCCTGTGCCTACATCCTTACAGAGCCACTAATATGAATGCAATGAGTTCAGACTATTCGTAAGATTTTTGTGATGAATGTGGTGGTTTAAAGCAGACCAGTTTGCATACGTGGTTCTTCAGTTCACTCTGGTTCTACATCCATCCATCCATAATCTGGAGCCAAGAACATGCAAACTCCACACAGAAAAGCCCAGGGGTGTATAGACATTCATGGTACCAGGATTGTGAATCATTATAACTTTAGTTATTCCCTGACTGTTCAAGCAGTACCAATAGGTCAAGATTTCAACTTGCCCAGAAAACTACAAATGGTGAAGACTCCTTGAAAGCTAACAATTTCTGTGATGCCACAATGGAAACAGCCTGATTGGTGATGGGTCTCTGTGACTCACCGTCACCGTGCAGGAAGACCAGCCCCAGCACCATGCACAGAGGGTGCAGATTGAACTCCCGCGCTGAGCCGTCCCAAGCGAAGCCCCCACGGTAGTGACCCATCCATACACCGGTCAGCACCACTGATGCCAGACCCAGGATCTGTGATGCTCCAACCAGCCACGCAAACGTTGAGCGAATAGGACGGGGAACAGAATCATCCATGATCTAAGAGCAAGAAGTAAAAAAGATTACTAAGTACAACTGAATAGAATTAGAAAATTTAAATTAGAAAGCTGAGGTTGAGAAATCTATTTTCTCTAATGTTACTGTAGAGTTTTATTTATTCTGGCTTTTTGAAATTATATTAAAAATGATATATTTTAATTGATTTTCTTTTACTCTCACACATGCATGTGATATGTATGTATGCATGCATTACGAGTAAAAGACCTGCACTGTCAGAAAAATGTACTTCAAATATCAAAGGTAAAAGTGTTCATTATGCAGACTGGTTACTGCACTGGATCGTTATCACAGTAAGTAAATAGCATTTTACTGTTATTGATTATGGTAGAGCTTTTTGGACTTCTTTATATTATTATTATTATTATTTTTTACAAATAAAATATTAATCTTAAACCAGTAACTATAGCTGTCAGATAAATGTAGTAAAAAGTACAATATACTGAAGTGAAGCAACATGTAATATAAATAAGCATAAAACAGATACATTACGTCAGTAAATACGTCACTGCTTGCGCTGTGGACTAACCAGCCTATATGTAAGGTGCTATACAAACCAAGATTGACTGGCTGACTGATAAATATTTAGCAAAAATAAATAAAATATAAGTTTACAAAAAAGTTACTCAGTTATAAGTCACAATAAAATCTTCCTGTCTTTGACCAAAGAGTGCATAATTAAGCACACAGCAAACAGCTCCTTCAGAATAAAACTCACTTCTGCTATTTAATCACATTTTCTCTCAGCCGAGGAGTCAAACAATATATACATGTAAAAATAAAATAAAATACATAGCCGGAAGTGTCGCACCGAGTTGACCGGAGTTGTATGAGGACACGAGCAGATATGAATGGCTTTTCTTGCCAGCTCGCCTCAATATGACTATAACCTCACCGAAGTTAATTATCGCTCTTATCGTCAAGTTTTCCGGTGCAGACACATGTTAATGCTGTTACCGCTCAGGCACACTGCCACAACATTATATGAAATTACATGACATTATAGGCAACGGTAATGCTTTAGCGCCGACAGTTGTTGTCACCTGTTACCTGGACCTGTGTTAGGATTTAAGATGACTCTAACAGTTGTGCTCTAATGATGACAGTAACATAAAAAGGCCGTTTCTGTCCGGGCAAATACACAGGAATAATAGCAGATGGTGTTAAATACTTACTGCGCTGTGGACTCTGCTCTGCTCAGGAAGTCCTGGAGTCTGTACTTACAGATCCGCCTTCCTCCTCCCCTGATCGTGTGTGTGTGTGTGGGTGTGGGTGTATGTTTTGGATGCCCTTCTAAACAAGCCCAACCCTGGTGTCAGCAGGATTATGTGGAGGAAATAGCAAAATACAGCATTAAACCACCACCCTTAATGTCCTAATAATGATAATGATGATAATAATGAAAGTATTATTGTTGCTGTTGTTTTTGTTGTTTTATTAATGTGGTTGTAAGTGTTGTAGTAAGTTGTTACATCATATATGAAATGATATTCTTCTATATAATAATGAACAGGAACTGAATTGAATTTGACTCGTGATGTTGGCTAACGTCACAATAACATCAAGAGAGGGATGGGGGGGGGGGGGGCTGCTGCTCGAGTGTAAAGGTTTGTTGCCTTGACAACGGTGGAGAAAGGGGATGGAGGAGGTGATGTGGCGAGGGAAAGGGGGAGAAGGAGGATAGGAGTGTCTGTCAGTGAATCATAGCTGCTCATTAGAGGAGAAGCAGGAAAAATTGGAGCAGTTACCAACTGATTTAATGCACCTAATACTACACTCACTACCTTCATAGCTATCATTAGTGCTGCCACTGACACTACATCCAAATCTGGAGGCGAAGGCGTCCTTCCTGTTGTCTTCAGATTATGTTTAGGCCACTTGCATGTTCATTTGACCAAGAGTGTTCAGGTGTCCAGTTCAGCTGAGTCAATCACATCAGTTAGAATGTGCACAATTATTTTCAAGTTAATAGCCTTCAGCTTTCAGATATGCATCTGCAGTCTCCAGTTTTTGATTTTATGCATGAATCATGCAGTTGGTACCTTCATTCATTATTTAACCTAAAACTTTCAACACAACAGGATCTAACGCGGTAAAACTGTTGTCACATAGTTACAAGCTGTTTGACACACCCCGTTTTGTCTGGGTAATTAAAAGAAATGCAGCATTATCATTACAGAGTTCTCAGTTTAAGTAACAGACTAGCTGTTTTTCTCATAGGAGTCGTTGTTTTGCACATGTATCTGAATCTGTGTAACAAATGACAACAGCTGCAAAATCATTTTGTAAACCTCAAATATAAAAACTGTGATCTTTGTAAGGATAGTTGAGATCACCATCCCTGCATTCCCCTTACTGTCCTTTTGAGGGCACTGCAGTCTTGGACAATTCAGTTTATGGTCTGACTGATTCACAGCATTTCGTAAAGCAACACCCGGCGTCTGAGGACCTGTTGGGGTACGGAGTACAGAGGAGCTTCCCACCACAATCAGATGTCCTTCTAAAATCTAAGTGGGTAATATTGCTGTTGTAGGTGCAGAATTAAAGTTCAGCTGTTTCACTGTAATCTTAATAATCAATAGGAAGAAGCATGTATGTAAATGTATGGGTTTTACAGGTTTAGAAATCAGGCAGAATGGGAGCTAGTATAGGGTTAGGCATTCAGATGTTATGTTAAGGTTAGGGTAGGAATGCATCGTGTCAGTGACAGAGCCCCACAAAGACAAGTATACGGGGATGTGTGTGTGTGTGTGTGAAGCCCACCACTCTCAGAACTCAGAGGGTGGAAAAAGATCAGTTTTCAAGGCTATCTTCATTAATGTCAGAGACTGGCTACAGCCGAATGTGTGTGCATGTTTGTGTGTGTGCGTGTGTGTGTGTTTTCTTTTTCTGTCTGACATTTCTGATTTCTCCTGTGACTCACAGGAGGCTGACTCACCACTGCTTCTTTTGCTGTGTGTGCGTGGAGAGTGTGTATGTGTGCATGTATGTGAGTTTGTATGTGTGTGTGTGTGTGCTACTTATTTACATTATTTGTTCATCTTTTGTCATAATTATCTCTCTCTTTCTCTCTCTTTTATTGTCTAATAACTTCTAATGTTACCAGTTGGCCCATTTTCCATCTTCATTCCAGTATAATAATGAAGCCTCTGTACCTCCCATATGACTGGACACAATTGAAGGTGGAGTAAGTGATTCTGGAGAAAGACTGCCAATATTTGAACTCACTCCCCTCCCTTCAGTGTTCCTTCAGAAGCTTTTGCTCTTTCTTGCAGCTAAAGCAAAACTAATTATTATTATATAAAAGGTCATCAAACAAACAGAGTACTACAGAGTACAGCTAACAAGGAATAATTCATGTATTTCATAGCAATTATGCATTAATCCAAACAATCCCACAAAAAACCTGCATTTTTAGGTCTTCATGGCTACAAAACCCTTGGCGTGTTGTACAGACAAATACCATGATATAGAGCAAACAACGAGACAGAAAACTCTCTCTAAAGTTGCTGCTTTGATATATGTGAATTTGATGTGATTTTGAATGACCTAAGTTTATATGATTTTGATTTTTTCAAAAAAAACAACAATATTTGGAAGCAGCGCTGAATGGTAGAAAAACCTGCTGCTGAATGATGTGCCTGCCAGCACAAAGATCATGCTCTTCTGTTTTAGAGAGGATAACTCCAGGAATTTTGAACCTGGGCCTAGTTTCCCAGTGTTTTTTGGGCATAAATGATTGATAGGGACAGAAATCTTTGCAATCGATCGACTACTAATTGTTGTTGTTTAGCGGTTCTGTGTTTACCATTCTTGCTCAAAAGTGGACCAACTGCAAAGATTTTTGTCCCCATCAATCATTTACAATCAAAACATGGGAAAACAAGGCCAAGGTTCAAAAATCCTTTAAGTTATCCTTTAAGCTGGCTGAGCAGGAACAGAGATACACCAAAACCAATCAAAACCATCCAAAGTATATGGAGTCAGTGAGCAGTGCACAGCTCCTGATCCACAGGACTTTTTCACAGTGACAGCTGATGAACCTTCTGAGCTTCCTCTGTGAGACATTGTGTGAGAATGAGCAACTGGAGCCAGCTCTTGACCCAACTCATCTCTACCTGGGTGATGAATTCAAAGAAGAGACAAGAGCATGGTACTCACAGAATAAGGGTCTGTTACTGCTCTGGAATCCACACAGCTAGAGGTTGATACTGAGATAATACTCCACACCCTTTACAGTGTCCAGAATGAAAGAGGTGACAGAATTGTCATCCAGCATCATCACCATGTGCCCATATTATAGTGCAACACACCTTGGCAATCCACCAGAGTTGTGGGTGGTAACAACTCAGAATGCAAACCTGCCTATCCACGAAACAGTCGTGGCACTGGGACCTTTACAGTGTCATGCCATGTCCTTTGTACACCGTCTGAGTGGTAGAGATGCCACTAGTTATCCATATTTTATGGCCAAGAAGGCATGGCTCAAGAGCAGCATGAGTCTGGACATACCTACCTCCCTTCAGTAGTTTGGTGAGAACCCTGCTGATGCCATAACAGATGACCTCCTCAACAAAACTGTGTGCACAACCACAGCTGATTACTTTGAGGATTCTGATCTAGGCAAACTGAGAGCACATACATTCCTGAGCAACAGATCAACCTCCATAAAGTTACTAACCCCAACAGAAAACGCATTTGCCCTGCACCTGAAAATGGTCTCTGGACGATGGAAATGCCGTTCTGGTTCCATCTACACAGCCAGCCTGGCCTGTGTCAACAAACAAAAACAAAAGACAATCTCATGTTGATGTGTCAAAGGCTCACAGAACTGTTCCTGTGCAAAGAACTACTGCAACACAGGGTGGTGTTGCCAGAGACTGGCAAACCAAATGCAGCAGGATACAGTACACTGCAACACTTGAGAGCAGTGACTCAGAAAATGACTAGAAAGCAAAAACTGTGTTTACTTCAGCAAATGTACTCAAAATAGCTGCTATGCCACTACCATGGATACCAAAATTTGTTGGAACATTGGACATTTATATTCATTGTAGGTTGCATGTTTAGAGTGGCAGTCCAGTTTTGTAGTTGTAGCCAGGTGGAGGATACTTTTTGGTCATTTTGTGTTAATTCTGTGTCATATCCATGTAACCAAGAGGACCAGTGTTAGACCTAAAATGAAATACATGCCAAGTATGTTGTTTCTTTAGTTATCAGAATAGACTATATTTTGTTAAAAACAGAGACAATGTTTTAGACAAATAATAGACATTTAATTTTGCAGGAACAACATTTCAACTGCCAGATGAGTTTAACTCAGTTTAGTTTGACTTACAACACAGAATAGCTTCAATTAAAGGGTGGTGCAGAAAGCAAATCTTTTACTCTGGAAGGGATTTACAATTTCCACTGTCTATAGATTTCCAGTAGTATGGTTGACCAAGTTGTGTACCCAGGTTATGATCCTAGAAGGTCCTATATATTATAATCTTTTATGCCATTCCTTGAGTACAAGGAGGGGGCTGTGATGAGAAGCATTTGGGGGGTAATGGGATGCAATGGGATGACCTTTCTCTTTCACCTATGTTAACCAGGCAATAGCCTTCTTTTCCAAAGACCTCTACCAATCAGCAGAGTCCTTTAAAAATACCCATGAGGCACCTGTGGAGTAGTCTGACTGAGGACAGCGTCTCCATGGCAACAACATCATTACCAGAATAGCTCTTCTTTCTCTCTATTTCTGTCTCTCACTCTTTCTGTCCTTTCACTGCACCTCCTGCTTTGTTTTCTAGCTTCTTTTCCTCTATTTGTGCACAATATTGCTCCTCTCCTCTTTTACTGCTTCTCTGCCTTCTCCTTTCCTTCAACCCCCCATCTTCCTTTCCTTCCTTCATCCCTATCCCTGTTTCTCCTCTTCTTTCCTTCATCTTTTTCCCCCTCTCCTACCTTCTGCCCACCCTTTTGTCCAACCTCCTTCTTTTCTATTTCTTCCACCTCCTCCTCAGTACCTGTTTTGCAGTCACATTGCACTAAGGGTGAAGATATTTAAAACCTCAACTATGATTCTTCCTCTCCTCTTTTTTCATCTCCTTTCCTTACATTGTCAACAATGATGATTGAAAGTGAGATTTTGCCTCTTAGATCTTGTGAACGTTAATCCTGACAGTTATTTTTACTTGTTTGCATTATTAGTAAAGCTATTTTTAAATCAGTTTTGCCAAACCTCACAGGCTTGTTTCCAAACCAAGCCAATGTTCATTGTTCATTATTACACTTCTGTTATGCTAGACTCTGTTCCACAATGTACAGTATTTTTTGGAGTATTTTGTAATTTTTTTTGAAGTTGAAAGTTGGAAATACTACAATGGCATAATAGAAAAATTAATAGGATCATTACAATTCCACTGAATGGGTGCCATTTGCCTTTGCCAGCTCCTCCAAAATAAACTTCAGTTTTTGTCTTTTTTCAACACTGAATATAATGAGACACATATCTAACTATTCAAACTGTGTATTGGTCAATTTCAGGCAACTTGATTTTTTACAAGGTTTCTAAGCAGAGGATGGTGATGATGATTTTTATTTTAAAAAAACAACAACTGCCATTTTATTCCTTTTAAAGGGGCCCCAAACCTCAAGTTAATCAATTCTTTTAGTATGTCATTTATTAAAGAACTGGATAAATGATGGACAAAAAATAACTGACAAAAATATTGGTTTATCTTTGTTTTTCAAAGAAAACAATTCAGCAACTCAGTAAGTGAGTAGTGTTACAGTGTTACAGTAACAGTGCATCTCAGTCCTGTTACTCATGTACTCATATTGAGTATAATATATATAATTGCTGAACATGTGACTTGTGAACTGTTCCAAATTTTCAGAGTGGGGAATTTGTTAGGGTAAAAGGACTGAGTGAAAATGTGGGGATACAACTAAAATGTGTATTTTATACTTCATGGTCAAGTGTAGTATTAGAGAATGCTGTTTTTTCAGTGTTCTAGGTAATTTTTATTAATGCATTTAATTATATGTTTCAAATTGGAAATTAGATCTATGTAAAGGACACTTTGCTGAATAATAAAATGTATTTTACAGTTAATTTTTGTGCATATTTATAATGTCCTGGGGATGGAAATGGCATCCATTTGGCAAAAATCTGGCATCCACTATGACCCTTTGCCTCTCTTTGTCAATGTCAGTATTCAATGGGCTATTACAGAATGTTCTTGAAAGTGCTTATTAAAATCCAATGGGAAACACAAGTAACATAGTGCATTTTTCACTGGTTCAGTAAGTATAAACTTAAACCATTTGCCCCGCACTCTAATTAATGCAACTATGCCTGTTAAGCTTTCCATGATAGCACAAGACTTAAGCAGTTTACAATGATAACAATGACATTCATGGAAATGGTATGGGACCAGACTTTTCCTTTGTAGTCAACAGTTATGGATTTTGTTGGCTGAATTGACAACTGTCAGTAGCAGGTTCAGCTAATGCTAATACTAAAAGCCGGGGGGGGGGTCCTCTCCGCTTCTCGTTTGCTTTTTGAATGGGATCACAACAGAGCTCAGTGGTCAAGCTAATATAGCATTTGATTGCATATTGTAGGTTTCTATCTGGATGCAGTGTCACTAGAATTTACACTGTATTTTCAATATTGATATTTTCTTTGAAATTGATTATTTAGTCTGTAAAATTTCAAAAAAAACATTTAAAATGTATTTAAGCTGCTTGTGTCTGTGAAAGACATGGCAAAATGAAGGTCTGATATTTAGATTTTTACATGGGGACCCTCTTCAGGACATATCCCTAACATCAATTCATTACGCAGGTTCCTTCTTAAGACCCTTGTTAGTTGATTTTGAGGTTTTATGGTGCATGTTCCCATATTCCAAACATTTTTTCGGTTAAAAAGTATGCAAAATATTAATTAGCAAAACTGTTTTTAATTATCCTGTCCAGTTTGTGGGCCTACCCTACCTCTTGCCCAGTGTCAGCTGGGACTGCCTCCAGCCCCCCTGCGACGCTTAAGCATAAGCGGTAGGCTACAGATAATGGATGGATGATTTTTATTTATTATCCCTAACTAACCCTTTTTTCTGTAATACACGCATTGCAAAACTGATTGGGAGTAGTCTTTAAGTATTCAGTGTGCATTCCTTGCTTGTTATCTTTTTCTTCCGACAGTTGGAAATTAGTTCAACTCAGCAGCTATTGTATGTACTGAGACGCCATATATTTGAGAAACATGGGAAAGTAAGGTTAAGTAGGAAAGCAAACAAACTAAACTGTACATCTGTATGCTTGCCTGTCTATCTCTGCCTTGTCTGTCCGCCTCCATTGGTTTCTATTGAGGCTATTTTTAGCCCCAGCAGACTGGTCACGTGGCAGGAGGAGGACGTCAATAATGTTGTTGTTGGTGGTGGGAGAGAGAGAGTGACAGGGAGGGAGAGCGGGAGTGGGGCAGACTGTAAATATGGAGGAGGTGAAATGGTAGGACGTAAGACCCGTCCCTTTTACAAAATTAAACGTTTTCATGTAAAATAAAGGAGCAAAGGAGCTCTACGGCGGACACACCGAGCCTCGACGGAAACCAAAGCCGGGAGGAAGCGACCTCTGCGCAAATACGCCTTCCAAGAGGACCCGCCGACATCCACAGTACCGTGAGTTTTATGGGAGAGGGAGAGGGTGCTTGCGTGCGTGTGTGCGTGACCGTCCAAGAACAGAGACAGGCAATTAAAGGTTTCTTCAAGAGTAGTTGTAGAGCGAGACGTTAAATTTTGTGCTTGCTAGGCATTTGCCTGCCCATCTACTATACAGTTAACAAACCAGCTACTTGGAAGTTACTATACTGCTATCGCTAGCTAAAGGACATAAGATGACACCTGACAGTTACAACAGCTTACTATCTACAAAACAGGTAACACTTTACGGCTATTATCTGCTTTCACACAACAGCTGCCTTCGTAAGAGTAGTTACTGAGCAGGAGTTAACTTGATAGCTAGCAGCTAATTAGGGTGGAACTGACAACCAAAAGGTAATCAGTCATTTACTATACAAGCCTAAAGCTAACTCTACACTGATGGTACAGTGGATGGCTAGAAGCCAGCATTTACTTGCCACTGACTACCAATGAGGAACATCCAACCAGATAACCTAGTAACACAATAGCTACTACTAGTAGCAAGTGATTACCATTCTCTGTAAGCCTTAGAGGTGACTATAAAGAAGTGTAGTATTATTGTCCAATCTACACTTACATTTATGAATGAGGTTCCTTATTGGAAACTGACATATGAATCAATTTTCCCACATAGCTAATCTTGAAGTGGAGTCTCATTGCAGTTACAAAGTAAGAGAGGGCCCTCTCCAAATGACCAATTTAGTGCTCAGCATGAAATATGGCAACCTCTTTCTTTATGACATCTTTCTCTATGTCATGTCTTGCTAAAAAATATCTACATTTTGCATTACAGCAGCACTGCTGTCACACTTAGCGGAGTTGCTAGTTGCTGCTTAAGAATAAGGCAATGTGACAAATAACAAAACTGACTTTGATTACTGTGCTTGTAAATGACAAAACAACACTTCTGTACAAAAATGTAAAGAAAGCTGGGTGTAGAGAATCTTTTAAAAACTGAGTTTAAGTTAATTGACACAGCTAGTTTGAGGATGAAGACTGTCAACAGGACACAAATTTTTGGTTCAGCATGGCTGTATAACTTTTGAAATGCCTAAAATCGGAACTTGGCATGCCATTTGGTGGCTAAAGCATGCTTTATTGGGTCGGTTATTAAGGGCCTTTAGACGAGACTAAACATGCTGGACAGATCTAGCAGTTAAAACGAATCCTTTCTCTTGTTGTATTACTGAAAAAGATCTGTAGCCTAATGCAATCATCAATTATAAATTTAAGTAAACTACCACAACATTAGGAGTGAGTAGTGCGCACAGTTTATGGATATATCAAAGGATTACTTTCATTATTGACTTATTGAGTGATTAATCTTTTTGGTCCACAAACTGTAAGAAAATGGTGAAAAAAAATGCCCATCACAACATCTGTAAGTGCGCAAGCCTCAATCTTCAAATGTCTTATCTTCTCTGTACAACAGTCCACAACATATATATATATATACGTGTGTGATATGTAAAGTTTCTTGTGTTCAGATCGAAGAGCAGCCAGTCATTTCCTTTTACCAGTAGGTGGTGTTACAACTATATCTGAATATTGGCATGTAGATGTTTTGAGGTTGGGACCCTTATCAAACGTGAAGTTTGGGGCAGATTGAGCAGTGCATATGTGAGTTACAAGAACTTCCTGTTTCATAGCAACACATTGAAATTCACCATGCTGCCACAAACATACAGACATGCCTTACAAAGCTTTGTGGTTTAACATTATCTGTATGTTGAGATTGCACTGATTTCCCGGGTGTTTTGGCCCTAATAATAGTGGATTAAAACAGAAATACCATGTTTCCATCATGTTTTTATCATAATTTTCCACTGTCTTAAGTTTGATTGGCAGTCTTCTCAGTACATCATCTTATTGTGTCCTCTTCTTTTGCAATGGTTTAATGGCACCTGACTGGAGGATTGGTGTAGCCAGCTGTTTGTTTCTCATCTCCTGATGTTGGCATTGCAGTTATTAATAGAAAGAAGTTTTAATTCACATGTTCACATTTTCTGTTAATTCAGTTAAAATTTTTTCTGTTTTCACACAACTCATTTGGTTGTTTGGTGGCCATGAATCTAATCTCTTTTTTTCAGTTTTGCAGTTGTCTGGTTTGTTTCGACCACTTTAGTGACATCAGTCATTAAAGTTATGCTGGAATATGTAGAATGAAAAATACTTGTCACCTTTCAATGTCATTTGGGACTGCTAAAGTCTACAGATTGCTTAGAAAAACTTACTACTGCTGTAGTGCTTGGAGACCTATAGTCTTTCTCTGAGGGTAACAAAAAAGATGTAAAGACAGCTCTTTTCTTGATATAAGGTTTGCATGTTTGCAGAGTATGTTGATTTGGGTAGGTGACACTTAATTACTGATTCCGCTCATTTAAAATACTGCAATGAATCACAGCATACCAGTCTTTCTGCTTCAGTGTTCTGGCTGTCCTCACCCAGTAATCTTTTGATTCTCCTTTGTCCTTCCTTCTTCAAATCTTAATTTTCTTCCTCCTCTCTGTCTTTCCTTCCTTACTTCCTTTCACTGCATAAATTACTCATCGTTACATCACAGTTCAAGCCATAAGATCCACTGTAAAATAAAAGGTCATGACCAGCCATATGGAGATATTTTCATATCTGGCAGTCAGCTCAGCCAGAGGGACTGTATGGGCTCAAAAATCCTCCTCATCCGCCATGCTGTTAGCTCATGTTGCATTGTTTTTCAAATGCGTCAGACATGATAGAGACACGTGATATAATTTGGCCAGTCAGCACCACCATTTAGCAGGTAGTCATTATCTATACCGCTTATCCTTTGAGGGTTGCAGGGGGCTGGAGCTGACATTGAGCAAGAGGCGGGGTACACCCTGAACGGATCGCCTGTATGTAAAGTGTATATAAAGTCACCAATTGAAGGTAGGTTTAGCAGTTATAATCTAATGCACTTTTATTCAAATTATCTCCTCATAGTCCGCTAGCTGCTCCTTCTGTGTGTGTGCTGGAAAAAAGCCAGTTTTTCTACACAGCCGTGGCTCAAGAATTGGTATATAAATGAACTTCATGCTAATGCTACAGAGCAGAGACAGGTTTTACTGTGTTTCACAGAACCAGTAGGTCAGTTTTGTTCTCTTTGTTCTTGGTGTAATGTTTGTTAGACTAGGAGGAGAGTTGTGATTATCGCTGTCTGCAGCTACTGTGCTAGCTCTGACACCATCTCAGGTACTGTGCATGTTGGCTTTGCTGCAACTAATGTAACGATGTAACAAGTGCTGTGATATTTGCTTTTAGAACATTTTCGAAGGCTTTTATAGACACAAAGACCTGAAAACAAAGGTTTGCAAGCACAGTGGGATTGATGCATAACTTGAAATGCTATGCCAGGTGAAGTTACCCTCCTTGCTAGCTAAGCTACAAATCTACAAACAGACCTGTCATCAGTCACTGTAGCTCTGTGAAAACAATCTAAACCACTAACTCCTGCTACCATTATGTTGCAGATGCTGTGTTTGTGTGCATGTTGTTCCTCGGATGATGTTTTATATTACATTTGTTTTGCTCAGCTATGAAAAAAGGACACACAATATTGCACCATTTTCCTCCTGAGCCAGTTGTTAGTGTCGGTTTCCATGGGTATGCGCGTGTTTGTTTTGCTGAGTTCGAATATCAACAGTCTTTGTCCAAGATGCCTTACTCTGCCTTAAACCAAAGCATGTAGCATGTTTAGACTGTGGGAGGAAGCCGGAGTACCCAGAGAGAACCCACATAGGCACAGGGAGAACATGCAAACTCCACACAGACAAGCCCCAGGTGAACCAGGGTTAAGTGAGATGTGAAGATATCATAAGGTTGACTTTTTGTTGTAAGGCATAGTGCTGGATAAAGAGGACACTATGGTATCACACTGGTTGTTTTAGGGGGACTACCAGCACTTGCTTGGGTCTGGGACTGTAAAGTCTTGCATTGTGCGTGCTCTAAGGGCACTGCTTCAGATGGTAAAAAAGATTAGTGGTATTACCGGTCTTTGTTGGAACATGCTTTCGACACAATTTATAGTGCATGCTACTACTACTTTAAATTTCACTTTAAATAGCCAAACTATCCCCACTCTACCCAATATCTTGAACCCTTCTTTTCAACAATCTCCTTGTCTTTTGAGTTTTGGGCTGTGTCCACTGGGGTGTCTTCTTTGGTAATGCTTGAGTTCGTTCACATTTTCTGTCGTCATTCTCTCTTTTATGAGCATGTGTGCTGCTGCTCGCTGATACTCCTATGCTCTGAGCTCTGTGCGTCAACCTAACCTGATGTGGCTATAACTCTACTTCACCCACATGATTGGTTCAGTGTGACGCTATTCTCATTATTGTTGGTTTTTCGTGTTGTCTGTCAAAACATGGATGGAATGAGTTCTATTAATATTGTATCGACCATGTTTTATGTTGATATTAAGGAAAAGTCATTTCATGATAATTATCTTTATTTTATCACCCAGCCCTAGTTGGTTTACAATGACACTGTTTTTTGAATGAATCATTATCCATGCTAAATGCTATGGGGAAACTTTTTTCTTGGATTATTACCAAAAATGATGGCACGAGAACTTTGGCTCATATGGACATGCAGTTACATACACTTACATGAAGTGATACCAGTACACCCTGCAAAGATGCACCCACTCCAACCACACATACCCACATCTTCAAAGCTCAGTAGCCTACTGTTTTTGATATACAGAAATGTACTTCATCTATGAGGTATAATAGATAATATTCTATTATGTTTGAAGGCCTATACAAAATGCGGCATGTGTGCATGTATGAGTGGGTGGGTGGGTGAAAGTGTGTGTATGTTTGTGTGCAAGAGAGAGTGAAGAACAGAGACTGGAGTGGAAACTAATCTGCAGCACAATAGAATTGCATTGGCATTATAATGATGGAGGGGTGAGTTCGAATGAAATAGATTGCAATTTCATTCTGATTAAAATATATAAACACAGCGGCATAAATCTTCTGTTATGTATTACATACATATCTCTACTCTGATATCCATACTAACACACCAACGCAAAATTTATTCCGTATGCATTAACACAGCCAAAATGTTTGGAAAATCAAAACTCTAATAGACAAAAATGGACAAAGGTTGCACATGGGTTAAATAATTTTCAGAGTCCTGAAGAAATAAAATTAGCTAGTAATTAACAAAAATGAGTCAAAGATTATAAGACTCTCTGAAAAACACGTTTAACTTGGTACAGCAGAAATATGTCTACTTAATTGTTTTGTTTTTCCCAGTATATCATCACAAGAGTCCTCAGATTTATCTTGTGACCCCTTGTGCATGTCTCAACCCCCCAGGTTGGAAACTACTGCCCTATAATAAATGTGGTTTGTCCTCCTGATTGACAAGAGTATCTGAGACTCCCACCTGAGGAAAATGCTTTAAATACATAAAATGTCAGTTAATATCAAGCTGGTCAAGTCCTGATCTATCTCATCTTGAAATTCAGTTTACTCATGAAAGAGACACGTAAATCTTCACATTGGAGAAGCTGGGACCAGATGATTTTTTGCATTTTTGTTGTTTTGAAAAATTGCTGAATTGATCAAAATTGATCAAAAAATCATTAATTTTCTGTTGATTGACTCACTGCTGATTAATCGACTAACTCGATACAGCTCTACTAGACATAATAGTAGTCTTTAATATGCTACCCTAATATCACTTATTTAAAGACAGACACTATGTATGTGCATATATGTGTTGGAATATATGTGATTGTCTCCTTTCTTTTTCAGTGTGATTTACAAGAAAAATGAGAGAGAGAGTGCTGATGTAATACAGTCATAGTTGCACAGTTAAGTGTGTGTGTGTGTGATGGAAAACAAGTTAGAGTGAGCATGAAAAAGAGACTATAGACAGATACTGTAAAACACTGACTATGACAAAACTATGATTTTACATCCTGTTTTTTCACTCACTCACTCACACTTACTGTTTGCTTTAGGGAAGAGGTGCCCAGGTGAACTGTTACCAAGGCAGCTAGTCCTCTGCTGCCAGGCAGTACCTTCCGCTCCTCCAGAAATGGAGGGCCCAGTATTTTAGGAAATGATGGTGTGAAGAGGAGGACAGAGGTGGCAAGTGTATGAGATAAAGAGGATGTTTATTTCTTGATGCTTAAGTAACATTGAGATATATGACTGAAGTGGTAGCTTGGTCTCACTCATATTCAAATATGCTTCTGTCTTTTTATTTTTTATTTTTACATACTCTTGGGTGTGTTTATGTGGGCTGTCATTAGATACGAGAATTTGCCAGCTGGTTAGTTCGTCGTGAGCCAGTTTGTCTTCTTACTTCAAGAAGTACATACAGGCAGGCAGACAAACACATTACAGCTACAGTATTCGTAGCCATTGTGAGTAGGCCTTGAGCACTGTTATCGGTGAGGATCGAATCCCAGTTGCCAGAGCAGAAGCTTTTAGTCCAGCCATGGCCACAAAATAGACATAGACCCAGGCTAATTACAAAACGTTCTAGTTTTATACCTATACTGGCTCAAAGAAGAAGAAGTTATGTAAGCTTAGAGGAATTCTCATTTAATGTATGAATGTCCCCTTGATCCAGTGAACTGATTTAACTTGGGTGGTCAGGTCAAAGTCACTGTGACCTCACAGAACAGATTTTGTCCATAGCTCAAGCATCTATAGCAAGTACAGGAGTAAATTTGTACATATGTTTACAGGATAAAATGATGAAGTGATGACATTTCATATCCAAAATGTCAACTTCAGTGACATCATAATGACCATCCATACATATATGAAGCCTAAGCAACTTCTATCTGAGTCAGCTTTCATTGTTGTTTCAGAGTATTTGGATTTAGACATAATGGTAAACAAGAAATAGACTATATGCTATGTGTCCTGAGGCTTGTGTCTGTGCTAAAAGAACAAGTAACTACCTTGTTCAACCTACTTGAAGAAACAATCATGTTTGAAAATGAAGGTCAAGAAGAATAATGTTGTTAGAGATTACCTTCACTGATCTATTGATCAAATTTATATTTTATAAGCCTGACAGACATGATGAATTGTAATTGAATATAAGCATGGCACCAGCAAAAGGCTGTAATTCTAGTTTTTTTTTATTTTGATTTACTATAAAATTATTCAAGGATTATTTTATGATTAATGGATTATTTTGACTAATAATTATAGGAAATAGAGGCACCATCAATCACAAAATTCCTAAAACTCATGTGATATAGTCTGTCTAATGGGTTAATGATGCAAAGCTCAGGCTGGCCAAGGTGGTCCAGGATGGGTTCCTCTCAATTTTCTGAGACTTCATGGGGGATCCCAAGGCCCCAGGCTGGACTCAGAAATGTAATTCCTATTCATGTTCTGGCCCCAACCAGCTGATGTGCTCTAGAAAACCCCAGTGGAATGTGCCCCAACCACTCAACTGGCTTCTTTAACATGGCAGCAGCAATTTGAAGTAGGAGTAACAGAAACAGAGAAAGAGGGAGACAAAGAAAGAAAACTCACCCAACCTGGACTTCAACATACTTACCTTTGTCTTACGTCTTTGTGTCTTTTTTTTTTTTTAGATATTACTAGATTACTGCATCTTTTAAGAAAGCACACATAACCTTCCTGTCAAATGCAGGTGTTGGAAATTACCAACTGTAGCACACAACTGATGCATTCCAGTGGTCCAACACCTAAAAGTCTTTACCCCATTAGTAGTAGTAATTCTCTTGTAACTGTTCATACATGATGTGTTACAGTCACATCTTCATCAGCAGCTCTGGATCACTTCTTTTTTGTTTATTTTAAAAAGAGGTACAGTAGGTCTTTGGACATTATTTTATCCACAATGCATATATATGTATCTTTAACAGACAGAGGTGAAGCCATAATTCTTAGTCTTTTTAATCTCGTTATCAGTTAATGTTGTCATCACAATTTGTTCAGGGCCAGAGTTAACATTTTACTTGGTTCTTTTGTCCAACCGGCAGTCCAAACCTACAGAGATTCAGATTCATAAACAAATTAACCGATTGAAGCAGCAGTATTCCAAGACACCTCCCATGTTCTGCTCTGTAAAATTACTTTTTTTGTCTTTGGAATCTGGTAGCACTATATTGCAGTTTTTCTGGTTAAATAAAAAGGATCCTACTCTTTAATGAAAAGGTGCATCTCTGTGGATGAATCCTGTCAGTAGCAAAAACAAGCACTTCAGAGGATGTACTTTGATGAGGACATTTGCCTGATTAGATTACATTGCAGGAGCTGTTTGGGGTGGCTGGGTACACTGTTCTTGCTCAATACTGCTCTGAAAATATGGCCCAGATTAAAAAATACCAGACTCATCCTTTTCAACTCTAAACTTGTACAAAAGTTTGTTTTTGCCTCCACTGTTAACAATGACAGATTCAGTAAGTGTTTGCTCTGTGACTAAATGTGACATGGGACCAATGTGGGACTGAGTGTTTGGTCATATGACTAGGCCTCACTCCGCGTATTAGCATTTTGTGCTGACTGCTTATAATACATTTGTTGGATCATAAGATTTGTTTTATTGTTATTTAAATGTAGGCTATTCTGTGGCTACTTATATATCAGGTGGTTTAATTGGCTATCAAAAAAAGTCTAACGTAAACCCTGGGAACCACAAGGCAGTAATTCTAGATCAAACCTAATTGCCAGAAAAAAGAATCTCATCTTATACCCAGGCCAACGTGGTATCCTTTTTCTCCAGAGCAGTACAGAACTCTGAGCAGGTTTTATTTTCGTTCATTCGGCTTCGAAAATGCTTCAGCACTGCACCTAAGTCTTACAATGGTAGGGAAAAACCTGGATATTTTCTGAGGTTATACTGAATTAGATGCAGGCAGAGTTCTTGTACAGCTGCTGGTGTTAAAACAAAATTAAATACTGAGAGGTTTATGGTGTTTTGTTGAGTATTAAAAAGAGTTTTGTTGAAGGACCTTTTATATTTCTCATTTTGAGGGACTTTTCATCTAGTGCCAACGCGTTTTAAACATTTTAATGAAATGTTAAAAATTTTATAAATAAAATGAATGAAATTCCTTTCAACCTCAGCTGTACTTTGTCTCTATTGCTAATTAATAAATCTTAAAAACATTTAATATACCAAACATTTAATCAGTTTATTGAGACAGATGCTTGCTGATTAATTGGAAATAAAAATTATAATTGTTGTCCTATTAAAAAGTATAATTTTGTTGCCAGTTTAATGAGGAATGCTTTAGACAGTAGACCTGACCAACTCAAACATCTGTCAATGGTTTATTCATAATCTTAGTCAATTTAATCAACTATGTCACAAAAATTGCTTCTGTGATTGTAAGTTGTCTGTGATGTATTAGCATGATGCATACCGAGTCATATTAGCACCAAATTGTAATCACCAGTCTGTGTTCATTTCTACCAGGATTTACTGACTGGACAAACTAGATGCACAATCTGTCTTTCATTCTTTTTACTGCATCCGTCTTGGTGCATGAATTACTGTGTCTAACTGCAGTGAGCTGTAGTCAGTTAGAGACTGATATGATTGACTGAAAGGTTGCCTCAGTCCCACCTCTCCGTCAGACTGTACGTTAGTGTGAGTGTGTGTGTTTACCAGACTATAAATGTCTTCAGTTTGACGTCAGACACTGGCTGCTGTGGAATGCTGCTCTCTTGCCAAACGGACTGTTGTACACACACTCACAGACCAGTCTCTCACATACACACACACACACTGAGGCCGTGTGTGTGTTGAAGTGGAAGGGGAGACACGTGCGTCACAGTGAAATGCCAGAATATTTGTTTAGGTAATTTAGATGTGAGTGGCTGCACTCAGGCACGCGTGCACACACACACACACACACACACACACAAACACACACACAGCTTTGTTTATCCCTGGCTCTTTTTTTGGTTTTTACCAAATTTTTCTTGCAGCAGCCGCTGTGACTGAGCTAACTTAACGGTCATAAACCAGAAAGACTGAAACTGGACTGCATCTTTGTCAGTGTGTGTGTTTGTACATGTGTGTAAAGGAAAAATCATCTCTTCATCTCACAAGATTTTGTGAGGAATAAAATCTGAGCTTGCAAAGATACACTGCATGTTATTTGTATCACTGTCTGAAGTCAAACGTAAGAAATCAGATTGGGATTAAAGATGGTACAGATTTGAAATGATGAAATCTGTCCTCTGATAGTCATAATCTTCCAGGATGGGCTAACCATCTTGGCCTTATTGTGGTTGTTGGTGTTTGATTAGCTTTGAACCCACGTGGGACGCAAAATCTGAAAGGGTGTTCCAAAGAATGGGAGGGAACCAATCCACCTTTCCTTTGTAGGGAAAGGTCAGAGGTCAGACTACACAGTTGGTATGTCCAAATTGAATTTCCTCCCTGGCCCTCAGAAAGGAAATATCCTGACGTGCCCGCACGTTGCAGTGTGTGGCGTCTTCCAGGAAGTAGCTTGATTCAATAGCGTAATCACCAGGAAAGCACATTTGCCACAAGCCTGTGGTAGGTCAGGGTCACTGCCCTTCTCTTGGGCACAAGAGACGATGGTGTTAAGATGCTGAAACCTCCCTCTCTCTCTCTCTCTCTCTCTCTCTCTCTATATATATATATATATATATATATATATATATATATACATACATATATATTTCCCTCTCTATCTCTTTTTGTCTTTCTTTGTTTCCCCTTTCTCTGTTTGCCCCGTCTTTCTATTAGTGTGTTAACCTGTCGGCTTTTCAGTTGTTGGCTCTCTGTGCTACCTAGAGCCGACCTTAAGAATTAGTCCAAAGGACATTATACAAACTCTCAGACTCTCACTCACTCACACACGTACAAACACACACGCACACACACACATATATCCAATGATCAGTCTAAGCTAATTGGAGCAGCTAAGCTGACTGAAGCTTCCGATCTGAGTGATGCTGAGTCTTGGCGTTGCGGCTTATACATTAAAAAAAAAAAAAAAGAATCCACACACAGAAAGTGCATTTCCATTCACCTGTTTCATAAAAACGTATGAGTGAGAATTCTAGATATTTCAGTAGATAGAAATCTCATTTCTATCAACAAATACAAAATGCCACAAACCTATTGCTGGCTGCGTGACATGCTTGGTATGCATGGATTCTTTAGGTTATCTTTCATAAGTTATATGTAGCCTAACCTTAACAATGAGCCCACCACACACTCTTATTTCGTCCCTCTGGCGGAACATGGGAAAGAGAGATTTTCTAATCCCTTGCAGGTGTCAGGCAGCTGATGCCAACCTGCGGGAGACTCTCCGAGCTACCCTGAGAGGTGGGTTTCATCATCTGTCATGTTCTTGAACTATAGTCAACTGAAGGGAGGTCATGGAGGGGGTAGGGCCACACCTCTGTCCACCTGCGGTGCTGCCGCTCTGACTGGCTAGTAGGCTAATGATTTTCTCTCACAGCCGGACAATTGCTGTTGGGTGTCTGAGTTCACCTGAGTTTATTAAGGATTAATGAAAGTAATGAGTAACAGTATGGTTCCATGAGGGATATTGAATTAACTCTGAAATTGCACAACTCAGTTTTGGCATGTTGTGTAGATCTCACATTTTCATCAGATTACCTGAAAACATTTGCTCAATACAGTGGTTTGGGTTACAACGGTTGGACAATTATGTCATATGATTTCATACATCAGGAAAAATAGGGAGATTCCAGTTCCCAGTTAAGACTGGAATGTGTCATAATTTATGATGAAGTCTACAGAGAGAGAGAGAAGGAGAGGGAGGAGAACCTTAGTTTGGGTCTGTGGATCTGTAAGAGTCCAGTCTCTGTTGATCAGCATAGTTTTTTTCATATTACTTTTTTTGCTAAAAGTAACAGCCAGATATTCAATGCAGAGAGACTTGTTGTATAGAATGAGCTCATTTTCGTTCTGGAGTTTCTGATTGTTGTTAGCCTTATGTCCATTAGAGTTGAACTGGTCTAGAACTGGCCATTTGACCTTTGACCTGATCATAGATTTGCTCGACCCCATCCAATCCAAACAAATTTATTTTGGTTTCATCTGACTAAGGTGTGTGCTGCTAGTTCTCATCAGTCCTCTTTTCATGGTCTTGGGCAAAGTTTAATCTTGCGGTTTTGTGCAGTTTTATGACGTTTCTGTGAACAATGGTTTTTGGCCACCGTGTCTTCACATATTGGTAATATGACTCTTCTCCTACCTACTAAACACTGCTGCAACTGTGTTTCACCTTGTGTTCTTTGCATGCTGATAGTCTTGTATCATATGTGGTTTCTTACTTGTTCAGGCAGTTCCTTGCCATGCGGAGCCCTGTTGCATTAGACACAAGCCAGCCTAAACTGAGGAAGTAGCTGTATTTGCAGGTTTATTTTATAACCTTGCTTATGCAATTAATTGGAAATCACAGGTGCAATCAAAGTTGTTGCTGTGATCACAGGTAAACTGACATTTTAGTAATATTGCACAGGGGGTGTACTCAGTTTGTTGTATACTGTAAATAAAACAAATACCTACATTCATAAACAAAATGTCTTGGGCCTCATGATTGTTAGGAATTCATGCTAGCTTCCCGTTTTCATAGTTAATAGTTCTTGATTGGACGGCACTACAGAGGTTTCCCAGCATCAAATTTACACGTTCCTTAAGTCTTAACTAGCTAAAACATTTCATAAATTTTAATGGTGCTTGTTTGAAACTAGCTAGTAGTTACTGAGAACTTAGGAAGTGCATTGAAACTTGGTAATGGATTATAATTAGCTGGTACAACACAATCCAGGTGACCACATAATGTCTGTCAGAAAACTGAAGGGCTTATTCCACTGACAGACTTGAAAAGACGATTAATTTTTTCATATCTTTAATTTCACCACATGAAATGTCGGCTAATGCCATTGTGAAATCAATCAATATTGAAATATTAATTTGTAATACTGATTAGCCCAAGTGGCCGCCACAAATACACAGTACAAGGCAGGGCATTAATCACTAATTGAGGGGAGGGGACTTCTATTTATTTTCATCATTTCCTACTATATTACACTAATTCCTGGAGAGCAAGAGAGCACTGTCTCTTACTGCAATACTCATTTCTATCTAGCCTTGTTCTTCATTTATTTGTGGATTTTCTCAATTTCCACCATACTGCTATAAATAATAGCAGGCTTCTCTGATAATACGTATGAGACATTTTTACATATTCTTCAGCGTCCTGTAGCCAAGCCACATTGATTATTGGCTGGGCTGATGCAAATGTAAATGGTAAATGGACTGCACTTATCACATTCACCCATTCACACGGCGCTTGAAGCGCTCTAACATACACACCAATGATACATCTGGGATAATCTGGGATTCAGTATCTTGCCCAAGGATACTTCAGTACGCTGAGTGGAGGAGCCGCGGGATCGAACCACTGGCCCTCCGGTCGGTGGGTGACCTACTCTACCTCCTGAGCCACAGCTGCCCATGATGCCACACTAGGATAATTTTAAATGAGAGCTATGCAGTGCTAGGCTAAAGTTAGGTTTGTGGCTATCTTTAGGCAGCAAGATGCAGTTTTCCTCACTTTCTTCCATCACACAACTCATATAAGTAAAATGGGAACTGCTTCTGCGTGTGTATGCAGTGAATGATGTAATAGTCTGTATCCCTGACAGCATGTTTCAGACTTATCAATCACTCATTTCTCTCTCTTCCTCTGTGTTTCTCTGTCTTACAGTAGTGGAGGTGAAGAGCAGCCTCCCATCAGGCATGCAGAGCCCAGTAGGAACACCAAGTGAGCACAGAGGAGGAGGTGGAGAAAGTGGTGAGTGGGGAGTCCTATAGCAGTTCTTGGTGGTGGTGGTGGTGGGGGGGGGGGGGGGGGGTCCAGGTCTCCAGAAGAAGTTTGATTAAATGGGTTGAATGTTTCCTAAAAGTGGATCAGTGGCACGTTGAAGATGTTTTAGGTGTGTTACTTAAAGGAGTTCTTCAGAGAATGCATCACACCAATCAAAAATAATTTGTCCTCCAGTGTACCTCAGTTCTGTGCAGTAGATGCAGGGGTCCTGTGGGAGGTACTGGTAAATGTCTTAAACAGTAACTTCACATCACATCACATCACATCACATCACAGTGTTTACAGATGTTGGGGAGTGCTGCATCTAGTCTTGCTGGGGTCCACATACAAATCAACACATTTAAAAACATACATTTGACAGTCCTCCTTGACAAAAAAAGTACAATTCTTCATTCCACATTCCTACAAATACCATGGTCTGAGATGTTTCCTTATTTGCTTTTTAAACATTGATTAATGTGTTTTCATTGCACTATATTTTACTTTGCATTTAAGGAAATTGGTGTTTACTTTGGGTTGTGTTTTGTTGTGTTTTAATTGAGTTTTGGACTGTATCTTTAAGCATGGATTTTTGATGATAGAGAGGAAAAATATTTAGTTAGTTAGTTAGTGGGGGTATGTAATAAACAGATAAAACAATAAAATTGTTTAGTCAGTATGATTAAAGACCTCTTGTCCATTGCTGCTTTTCCAGGTGGGGGTCCAGGAGAAGGACCAGGAGGAGGAGCAGGAGGAGGCCCTGTGGACCTGCGGACAGAGTCCAGGGTGGGGTCTCTGTCTGGGGGTGCAGCAGCAGTGGACACAGCCCTTAGAGAACAGCAGCTCCAGCAGGAACTGGTGCTACTCAAACAGCAGCAGGAACTTCAGAAGCAACTGCTGTTTGCAGAGTTCCAGAAAAAACATGAAGTGCTAACAAGACAACATGAAGTCCAGCTGCAGGAACACCTGAAGGTGGATAGTCATTTAGTTAGTCTCAGTATAAGCTATTCAGTAGGACAGCATCCTTCAACACTGACTATTATCTCTAGTTTGTTGGTTAATCAGTTATCCCAAGAGCTGTTCATTTTACTGAAAGACTGTATGTGTGTGTGTGTGTGTGTGTATAAGCAACAACAGGAGCTTCTGGCAGCAAAGCGGCAACAGGAGCTGGAACAGAAGAGGAAACTGGAGCAACAAAGACATGAAGAGCAGGAGAAACAGAGACTGGAGCAACAATTGCTGCTGCTGAGGAACAAGGAGAAAGGCAAAGAGAGTAGGTTATCCTGCTGCTACTGATATCACTACTATGCTGTCCACAGGTTTGCTCTGTATCTGCAAGTGTGTGTAGTGTGTCCTGATTGCTGTCTGCATGTGTGTGTGTTTTGGAAGGTGCCATTGCCAGTACTGAGGTGAAGCTGAAGCTCCAGGAGTTCCTGCTCAGCAAGAAAGAGCCTGGTCCTGGTGGACTGAACCATTCCTTCTCCCCAAAGTGCTGGTAAGGATTGTGACATTTGTCAGCAAATTGAAATGGGTCAAAGTGGTTGGTCTCTCTCTGTGGTTTTGAAAAGAACAGAAATAATTTATATTGGTCAAAAGTCTTTCTTCGTCTTTCTGTGGTTAAATTGATCAGTAATGACCTCCTTTAAGACATGCGCTGTGTAAAATGTTAGTGACATATCTGAATAAGCATCACGTAGTATCACTTTCAGTGTTGCACAAGTCTTTAGTGAATGTCTTCAGATTATCAAGGGCTACAGCAGCACAAAGGAAAATATGCACAAAGACTTAAAAAGTAACTTAACATCTCATCTCAGCTTGAACAGGCAGCCTTCACAAATTCAAAAAAATCATTTCAGGACTCCAGGCTGCGACCAGTTGGTTGTCTTTTGTGGTCATTTTTGGAGGCAGTGCGACACCAGTGCTACATGCAAATATGCCCCCTGTTCTCTGGTTGGGTCCAGTGTTTCCTATACATTGCTTTATAAATTATTTGCAATATAAAACTGACAAAATGGACCACATGTAACACATCTCTTAAGTTTTTCTATTTTTTCTTGGGGACTTTATAAGTTGAAAGTCAATTAGGAACTTTCCACAACTTTTAAAGAGTTGGTGACACCTGGTGACACCTGTGTCACCATGGGTTCTTTTGGGTTTCTATGGGTTAATATCAACATTGCTCGCCACACTGATTTTCTGTTTTATCAGTTATGGTTGTACAGGTTGGTACAGTGGATAGCACTGTCGCCTCACAAGAAGGTTCTGGGTATCGACCCCCGTTCATCCGGGGCTTTTCTGTTTGGAATACATACCAGCTCACACAGCGCTCTCTATGTCTCACACATTCAGCATTCTGCCAGCCCTCAGAGGCAATTCAGGGTTCACTATTCTGCCCAAGGACACTTCAAGAATCTTTGGAGCCGATCGAACCACCAATTTTTTATTCTGGCAACTGGTTTCACTTTCTGAGCTATCGAAATAAATGGAGCACACACCCCACAAACTCTGTTTGCACACCAAGCTTGTGCTATTTCTATTGAGAGTGCATGACACGAGTTACAAGCTAGCAGAAAAGTTGGAGTAATTCAGCTGAAGTAATAGATAAATGTTAGAAATGTCAAACGAAGGAAAATGTAATGTTTCTGCAGTTGGAAGACTTGAATATTTGAAATGATTATTTAGTGTTACTTAACGCCCACTTTGGGGGTCTCACCATCTGATGTGGGGAGCATCAGACATAGTAAGATTTCAAAATACCAAGAAACCAAAGCCGTCTTAATGCTTGGTTACGAGCATCCCACAGAGAAACGAACAATTATCAAATAGCCAGCCTCTGCTGTTTTCTGTATCACTATTGCTGTGTTGCATATGTGTTTTAGCTATCTGACTCATCGCTAACTAATCATTTGAAGTCAAACCAGAGATGGTTTAGGTGTTTTTCACCTTTGCACAGGTAAAACTTGAGCTGCAGCATTTGTGCAGTACTCTTATACTACCAGTCTTTTTCTGTTAATATTCGCCCCCATACAACACATTATGCTTTGGTGAGCTACATGTAATGCATCTGCTCTCAATGATAAGTATGCATGTAATTTACCAAAATTTTGATTACGTGTTTCTAAATGTAACATTTAATTGTGAAGAATGCAGCTGATGGCCTTTGTTGATGCTAGTTCTTGAGTTGTAGCTTTTGTGTGTCAGAACCTTTAACATCAGTAGGAGTGATATATTGCCTCCCAACTAAGCAGCTTTCTTTTCAGTGATCTGTTTTCTTCTGCCTCATCATACACCAAACACCTCTGATCTGTGTTCTGTGGGTGGTGTTTGTGCTTGTGGAAACAGGGCAGCCATTCAAGGAGGATTGAATGAATGAGTCTAAAACAAATGACCAGTTATTTGAACAGACTCCCTGGCCCTCTGTTTCGCCTCCATACACTGTATATAGATGTGTGTGTGCAGCATCTGTGTGTGTGTACACACATACCACCACACACATACATATAAGGAGAGCCTCACAGTGTCCAGCAACTGTCGCGCACTCACAATCATACACAATTGTTGACGCTATAGTGATACCACCAGCCGGTGACTCCAACCACGACCCACCGCTGTGTGTGTGTGTGTTCTACAGGCCTGTAAATACTCAAGTGTGTGTTTTAGTGTCCACCACACATGATGAGTCACCCAGTATATTACAACACTTTATATATAGACACCATGAATATGTGTGTCTGCAATGCTTACAGAAAATTTAAACTCCTCCTACACATTAATCGTGGAGGTTGGTGATCGTGAAATTTCAGGATAATAATCAAAGTACAAAAAATGGAATACAAGACTGAGACAACATTATTATTTAGATTGCCATCATTATAAAAATGTAGTAGCACCTTTTTAAATCAATCAATCAATTTCAGTCTTTAATTCTTTAACTATATGTTTAATACCTGGAGTGTAACACACAGATTTCTATGAATGATACAGCATTTAGAATTCTAATAGTTCTTGTGTGTGTGTGTGGGTGTGATGACAGGAGAGAGACAGGAGCAGTGTTGAAGTACAGTCTGTTCTGTTTTATGCACAAACACATGCACCCATCATTGCAGTGAATGGACCGATCGCTGATCTATCCTCCTGCTGAAATCCTAACTTTCTCCTCCCTCTGTCTCTCCTCCTCCCCGCCAGGCCTTTGCAGCAGTTGGTGTTCCAGTCCTCACTGCTTTCCATAGACTGGATCACTGAACCTCCCTGCATCACCAAAGACTTTACTACTAAAAGCAAGTGAAAAGACATCTGGTTTGCATTGGATTAGAGTTTGACATCAGCGGTGCCCAGTCTGCCCACTCACATAGTGTTGTTATTTAGCAACAGAGAGCTGACTCCAAATATTGATAACTTAGATGAACTATGAACTGAAAGATCATAAAGTAGTGTTTCGTTTATACATTTGACGTGTGCCCGCATACCGCTGTTGTTAATACCCAAATAATGGAACTATCGAAGGTCATGTTGTCCTCAGGGGTTCAGGGGACAGCATGACTTTTACATCACTAAAATGATTTTATTGTAGATGATCAAGGGAATGTTATTAATTAGCTCCACATCATTAAAGGAGAGGATCAAATATTTAGCTCTGTTTGAAAACATTGGCTGAAATAGTCATGGAAGATACACTCACTGAATATCTGAACAGTGAATTGGACCACCACATACTGGTTAGAGCCTCCTTTGTCTTCAAACAGTTCTCAACTCCATGGTATGAATTGATCGATAGATAGATAGATATCTGTGTGTGTGTGTGTAGTGTGTCATCTTGCCAGCTTATCCTTCAACTAATCCCATTAAATGACAAAACCATTCATTGTCAGTTTAAAGTAGCCAGGTTAACCTAACCTGCATGTGGGAGGACACTGCAGTACCTGGAAGAGTACCCATGTAAGAGAAGAAAAACCCACACAGAGTGCTATTTTTATGCCTCCTTTGCGTACATTTGTAAATACCACACCTCAGCACTGTTGAAGCACTGACTTTATTTGAGGACAGATAAAACAAGACCCATCTCTCTCTGTTACTCTAGGGCTTGTATATGACAGTCTTATGTTGAAGCATCAGTGTGTGTGTGGCAACGCTCACATCCACCCAGAGCATGCTGGAAGAGTACAGAGCATCTGGTCCAGACTGCAGGAGACGGGCCTGCTGGGCCGCTGTGAGGTACACACACACATACACATTGATCTTCTTCACTTTTGGGGACATTACGACTTGTATTCATTTCCTGTCGACTTAACCTAAACCTAACCTTAACCACTGACCCAGAAATCAGCTTTTCCTTAACTGGAGACATCATTAATCCCTGGTTAAGTGGTCTTTTGTCCCCAGAAGTAGCCTATGACAGACACACACACACACACACATCAGGCTTGTCCTCACTCTGGAGGTGCTCACAGTAGAGGTACACCCACTGCTGTATTTTCACGGTTGCTGCACAACTGCAAGCTATCCTAGCATGCACAGCTATACACCGCTAACATTCACCTCCCAGAGAAAGTGTGAGGCGTTAAAGCCTTCATGGCAGTTTATTATCATCAGTTACTGTAAATATGTTTCTATCACCCTTAAACACATCATCTCTGCATCAATGCATCCAAGTAGCATTTTCCATTTCATGTATAAAAGCTATATTTTACCAATAGGTAGGTGACATAAGGTAATTGCTGAATATTCATCATGTAATATTTTTTTCTAATCTGCAAATTAAAAATGCAAAAACCTTACTCAGTCTGTTTCTCTGTCTGTGTGTGAGCAGAGGATTCGTGGGCGTAAAGCGTCTCTGGATGAGATCCAGTCGGTTCATTCAGAGTTTCACACACTGCTGTATGGAACCAGTCCACTCAATCGACACAAACTGGACCACAAGAAATTGCTAGGTAGCTGTCCGTCTGTCTGTCTGTCTGTCTGATGGGTAGGCTATATTGCCTCAGAATAATACCATAACACTGCAGGGTATTTTTGCTATAACAGTTTTAATGATAATGTGATAAAATACTATTATTCTTAATTTCAACAAATGAACTGCATTGTTCTATTTATTTACGCCACACATCAGCTTTTGCATTCTCCTCGCAAGGTTTTTTGCTTTCCTCGCACTCATCTTGATTGACTGCAGCTAGTTTTGCTGTGTGTATGTATGAAAAGATAGAAACAAATTAAATGCATTTTTATATATGTTTTATGGTAATAACCAAACCAATATAGGTATTTTTTAGTGTGTAAATTCTACTATAAACTCTGTATGGCTTCTCTGTTATGTATCCTGATGCTCACACACTATGATGCCTGTAACCGCCACTGATTGGTTGTTTCAGGTCCAATCAGTCAGAAGATGTATGCTGTTCTTCCGTGTGGAGGAATCGGGGTGAGACTATCTTTCTAGCGATCCACCTGTTTCTCTGTCTTACCATACCATTATTCAGAGTTTTAAGCCTTGGACTGAGTTCTATGTTGCTCTATGCAGGTGGACAGTGACACAGTGTGGAATGAGATGCACTCGTCAGCAGCGGTCCGCATGGCAGTCGGCTCGGTCATCGAGCTGGCCTTCAGAGTGGCAGCAGGGGAGCTGAAGGTAACACACAGAAATACTCACAAGTGGGCACACGCTTCTGAAAATAGTTGTCTTACCTGTCCTCGACTCTGTGTTTGTTTTTGCACCAGAATGGCTTCGCAGTGGTGCGTCCTCCAGGTCACCATGCTGAGGAATCCACTGCCATGTAAGTACACCCACAACATTATCATTACACAACTAGATATTTTTCTACCTGGCATCTTTGTGATGACTAACAGTCTGTACCCTTTTTTGTATGTACATATGTGTGTGTCCTGCATGTGTGTGTGTGTGAACAGGGGCTTTTGTTTCTTCAATTCAGTAGCTATCACTGCCAAGCTGCTACAACAAAAACTGGGAGTGGGCAAGATCCTCATTGTGGATTGGGTGAGTAGTATTGATAATCATACCATCGTTAGTAATAGTAATAGTAATAATACCTTTTTTATGGTAATTTGACCGTGCAGCCCATTTTTGTTCAAGTACCTCGTTATTGTGTGTCTTCAAACAGCCACACCGCTTTTTTTGCAGAGAAACTTATATTTCAACCAAACTTGCTCGTAGGTTTTTCTTTGCATTTTGAGTAGTTTTCCTGGCAGTGGCCCCTAATTTTCCACTTTTTATCAGAGTGTGAACATTATTGATTAGATCAAACACTTTGGATATCTTTTTATATTCAGATTTATAAAATTCAGCATTTCTCACAGGTCCTTTGACAGTTGTTTTGCTTTCCCCATGGCTTAGTATCCACTGCAGCCCTCGATGAAATGTGCAAGGGTAGCTCGAGAGCTAAGAAACTCATTTACTATTTATACACACACTATCCATCCATCCATTTTCTTCCGCATATCTGGGTTTGGCAACAGGATAAGCAGGGTATTCCAGACATCCCTCTCCCTATCAACATTATCCAGCTCCTCCTGGGGGATTCCAAGGCGCTTCCAGGAGGGATGAGATATATAATCTCTCCAGCGAGTTCTGGGTCTACCCTGGGGCCTCCTCCCAGTTGAACGTGCTTCCAAAGGAAGGTGCCCAGGAGACATCTTGACCAGATGCCTAAACCACCTCAAGTTGCTCCTTTCAACACGAAGGAGCAGTGGCTCTAGTTCGAGCTTCCTCCAGATGTCTGCGCTCCTCACCCTATCTCTAAGGCTGAGCCCAGACACCCTTCGTAGGAAACTCATTTTGGCCGCTTGTATCTGCCCTCTTGTTCTTTCTGTCACCACCCAGGTCTATTGACCATAGGTGAGGGTTGGAATGAGGATCGACTGGTAAATTCAGAGCTTTGCTCTGGCTCAGCTCCCTCTTCACCACAACAGTCTAGTGCAGCGTCTGCATTACTGCTGATGCCGCACCAATCTGTCTGTTGATCTCCTGCTCCATCCTACCCTGTCTAGTGAACAAGACCCAAAGATACTTAAACTCCCTCACTTAGGGTACAACATCATCTGCAAAAAGCAGAGGCGCAATTCTTAGGTCTCCTCACCTCGACTGCACAGTTCAACACACAGTGGAAACGTGTTTGACTATGTGCTGAGAATGCGAACACAGCTCTCACTTTGGTTGTACACGAACTGGGTGGCTCGCATCATTGGCCCCCGGTACCCCATAAGCCCTGTCCAAGTCCACAAAACACATGTAGACTAGATGGTCTAATTCCTAATTTCTAATTCCTATAATTCCCGCAGCACAACTGAGAGGGTAAAAAGCTGGTCCACTGTTCCGTGGTCAAGACAGAATCTGCATTACTCCACCTGAGTCCAAGGCTCAACAGTTGGTCGGAGCCTCCTTTCCAGCACCTTTTTGTAAACTTTCCCAGGGAGGCTGAGCAGTGTTATACCCTGATAGTTGGGGCACACCCTCCAGTCCTCCTTTTTAAAACTGGGGACCACCACCCTGGTCTGCCACTCCACAAGGTACTGCCCCCGACCTCCACGTGACACTCAGGGTGAATCTTGTCCTTACCTGGCGCCTTGCCACTGGGCAGCTTCTTGACTAGCTCAGCAACCTCTGCCAAAGAGGCTTCCCCCGAGTCATCAGATTCTTCCTCCTCCATGGAGGATGTATTCGGGTTCAGGAGTGAACACATCCTGAGCCAGGCCCTGCTTTCCCTTCCTGAGTAGTTGGACTGGACTTTTGCCAGAACTTCCTTTGGGCTAACTGAAAGTCCCTCTCCATTACTTCTCAGAACTCCTCCCTCACCCAAGTGTTTGCTTCTGTGACCACCAAAGCTGCATAAACACACTAATTACAATCAAATAAGTCATAGATGTTGAAACTTGCCATTAATAGGTATTTTAATGTGTGTGCATATTATCAGGCCAAACATTCAAGGGTATATAAAGTTTTGATCAGGACCATTTGGGTGACTTCAGTTACCATTATGATTTAAAAAAGGGCATACAATTATGTGATAATAAATGGCTTCACCTAACTACTATACCTAAATAAAAGAAAAGCTCATATTTTTCAATAAATGGCCAATATTTCACTAATTCTGTAAGTGTATGTAAATTTATGAGCACAGCTGTGTACACGTTTCCCAAACCTCAGCCTTACATTTGTTATGTCTAGGATCTACACTAGAATTCAAAATAAAGTCCTGTGGGTTAGAACAACATTTGGCTTTAGAGAAATATTTTGTAATGACTGACCACCAGCGGGACAGTGGGGCTAGAGAGAGTAAAAGAATTTAGAGCAAAGCTAGTGGCTAGTTTGCGCCATCAGTTGTGTTTTTAGTACATTGCTCCTCAAGTATGTATTGAAAAGACTGTATTTATTCACTGTTGGTGCAATACACTTAATGTTAGCCTCTAATTATCCTGACCAGGCTGTTATGCAGGCACGCAGGACTAATCTGGATAAAATACAGAGCAAACTCAATGTGTTCAGTGTTTCATATCATGATATCCCATTGACCCTCTCTCCGATGCCACTGTGACCTTTCACTGCAGGATATTCACCATGGCAACGGCACCCAGCAGGCCTTCTACAGTGACCCCAATGTCCTCTACATCTCCCTCCATCGGTACGATAATGGAAACTTCTTTCCTGGCAGTGGAGCTCCTGAAGAGGTAAACACACACACACTAAGTACATGTGAGAATTCAGAGAGATGAACCTGTGTCATATGTGACATATATGACATATCACTGACTTGTAGGTCAGAGATAGGCATCACAGTGCATGGAATGGTGCATTTTATCTTAGCAGAAGAAATATAACAATATTTGAATGTGTGGGTGCAAAGTAGACATGAGATCAAAACTCATTATATGCAAAACATCTGAACAGTGGTGACAATACCATCAGTGTGTGTAAAGGTACCTAAAGTCTGTTCATGCAGTAATGCTTATATTGAGTATGATGCTGATTGCTGCACTTTAATTTTTTTACCCTTCTGTGCCTTTTTTATATTATATTTTTATTTTTTATTTTTCTATTTTTGTCGCTCCTGTCTCTTGCTGCTATAACGTAAATTTCCCACAAGTGGGATAAATAAAGTCTGTCTTATCTTATCTCTTATCTTATCTAACCAAAATGCATGGCACATATCCTTATAGCCTACCAAATGTGTTTCCCTTCTCTTTAAACATGATCAAAGCAGATTTTTATAAAATAATCTTGAAACATGGATTTCTTACATTACCCTGGAGCTATTTCCTCCTTTTGCTGGTGTATTGTTACATTTCTTGTGCTGCTTCCCCTTCTCCTGTTACCCTCCTCTGCATCTTGTTTCACAGATTTGTCTTTTCATATTGCTTCTTAGAAAGGAAAATTAGAAGAGAGAAAAAGTTTTTTTTTTAACATTAACATTGACTGTACATTTATTCCTGTTTTCCATAAACATTAGATACTGTCTTGACTTAATCATATTCTGCTTTTCTGCTTAATGCTTGAAGGCTGTCATAGTTACAGCAATGGAAATACGAAACAGTGGATCTAACAAGCACCATGAGCCCACAGTTTAGCTTACCATGCCATCTTGCTGTTGACTGGTACTTTTTTGTTGCATTGCTGCCATCTGCTGGACTGGACTAGTTGAGCTTGTTTGTTTTTACTGGTTTTAGGGTGCTTTCTTCTGCGCCCTTTGCACAATAATTTGCTTATATCAGGTGGAAACAGGATAAGGAGGAAGCTAGTGTAGAGTTAGCATGTATTACATGGCTGGGGCAGTGCTCATTAAGAAAGAATATACAAAATAGATTCATATTTGTGGATACTTTCAACTAAATAAACTTTTCTCAAACGTAAAAACAAAATTGCTTTATTAACCATCTGTCACAGCATAGTCGTACCATTAACAAGCCAGCAGAACCAAAGTCCAAGTAAAATATTTTTTAGTTTGTTCCATATTTTAAATTTCTGGCTCACTTGCGCACACACAAAATAAGGTAAAGATAAAGTAACTGATTTAACAACTATTCTCTTCTCTGCAGGTGGGATCAGGTGCAGGTGTTGGTTTTAATGTGAACATAGCCTGGACTGGAGGAGTGGAGCCCCCTATGGGTGATGTGGAGTACCTTACTGCGTTTAGGTAAATGTTGTTATTGTTATTACGATATTATTACTTAATCAATGGAAATTCACAAGAAGAAATGCTCCCAACAGTGCAGATTCAGGTATATATGCCTCTACATTAGTTGATAATGTTTCAGCTTGTATGAAATATATGTCTCTTAAATTATTAAACCATTGGGCTTCACTTCATTAATGAGAGTAAAAAAAACAGAGAATCTGCAGTACACACACACATAATCTCTGTCCATTATGATTGGTATGTACTTCTTATGAACACTTGGTGCGTTGCCTGTATATGAAGAATAGAAATTGTCTACAAAGTATTTCCTGTGTCCAGAGTTAGGAGAAAACAAATTTTGTGTTCAGTATGAACATACCTTAAGGAGTCCATGTTAAAATGTCCATGTCCCTTGTTTGTGTGTGTGTGTGATGTGTGTGAGAGTAGGAGTGTGGTGATGCCCATTGCCCAGCAGTTTAGCCCAGATGTGGTTCTGGTGTCTGCAGGCTTTGATGCAGTAGAGGGTCATCAGTCTCCTCTGGGAGGCTACAATGTCTCTGCCAAGTGTGAGTACTACACTGGTTACCATGGTGACCAGACAGGGGCAGTCTTCAATTGCCATCTCAACGACATGATTGCGAAAAGGTTGTAATTAGTGTTTCTTAACTGTGACTGGTGTGTGTTGGCAGGTTTTGGTCAGCTAACGCAGTTGCTGATGGGTCTGGCAGGTGGGCGGGTTGTTATGGCTCTGGAGGGCGGTCATGACCTCACCGCCATCTGTGACGCATCAGAGGCCTGTGTCTCTGCGCTTCTGGGAGACACGGTGAGACAGAGATTATCATTAATAATTATTCATGTTCAAACATGAGCCATGCTTGCCTTTCGCAAACTGGAGGTTTTGTCCACCATCTGAATTATCATTATGGTGAGGTCGCCAGGTTGGTTCGATCGTGTCTGTACAGAGGCAGAAAATCACTCACTGATATCTGGCAGCGACCTGCGCTATTGACCTTACCAGTCTCATAACTTCCTGTTCCTGTTATCAGCAACGGTAACAAATAGTAATCAGAAGTCAGCACTTACAGGAGTGATTATTTACTTCACACAATTGGGAACACACATTTATGAGGAGGTCATGTGACCTGACATTACCATATCCACTGCATACTGGCTGAAAAACATGGTGCAGTGTTATGCTCCGGCAGATCAACAGTCTTACTTTGTAGTCGTAGCAGTAGATCAGTAGGTGCATTTTTATGATTATAATCCTTTTAAAAGCCCAAACAGAAAGAAAAAAAATGTCCCATCTAAATACTTCAGTTAGAATAAACAGGTCCAAACCGACTGAGATTTCAGTCTCAGCTTCCAAGCTGAACTGGTCTTCTACACAGGATCTACAGGAAAATACAAAATTACAACCTATTCAAATAAGTCCATGAAACAATTAACAAAGCCGAGATAGATTTCAGCGTTGAACAAATTAAAAACCGCTGAAAAAAATATGGGGGTATCCATCACTTTTGGATGTCACACAGCTGTTCTGATTAAATGCATTGTCACATGTAAACACCAGACCATATCAAATCACACCCCATGTTAACAGTTGACCCAAATTATTCAATTGGAATGGTTTCAATCACAGTGAAAAAATGTGTGTGTTGCATGATATTAAGTACTTAACATTATTTGCATTGCTAAGTCTTTGATCAGGTAATAATGTAGTGAAACAGTATAATTACAATTCATGTAGTAGTGCACAGTTTAAATGGCTTCACTCTAAGCAAACCCAGGCTAACCATGTTCTGACTTGAGCTTAAAACACAGACATGACAGTCCTCCTAAGAGAGCTCAAAGCATGCAGATGTGACAAAAAGAGGCCACCAGTCAGTGGCACTGAATATACACCTCAGTGATAAATGTGTTGGGTGGGATGTATTTTAACCTGTTGAACATAAACATTACACAGTTTATTTCAAATATTTCTGTTAACACACACTCTGTTTCTCTCAGTGTGACTCTATATTTCAGTGGCCTCAGGAGAAGCCATGTCCAAAAGCCTGCGCCTCACTGGAGAGAGTAATAGAGATCCAGAGTAAGAGGCACACACACACACGCACAAACATATAGTAAATATACACAGCGAGGAGAGGCTACAGTATGTCTTGGTCCTCAATTTCTGTGTTTGTCTCTCTCCATTCCTCCAGGTAAACACTGGTCTTGTCTCCAGAATTTGCCTCAGACGAGCGGCCACTCGCTATTGGATGGCCCCCTTGGTGCTCAGGGCCAATCAGAGAAGGACGAGGCAGAGACAGTCAGCGCCATGGCCTCGTTGAGTGTTGATGTTGAACAGCCAGGCTCTGTTCCCGACAACTCGGAATCCAGCAGGTCAGGAGTGCACTGTGGTGACCACCTCATTGCATCATTATGAAGCATTATGAATGACTGAGCACTAACATTACACAGAGTACAGGAGTATGGTACAATCCGTCAGCCCACAAACAGTGTCCAACATGCTGATATTAGTGGTTCTTACGCACTCAGCAGCATGGTGCCAAAACATACCAACAATTAGCTTGTTTATTCTACTGTGCCTTAGAAAAACTGAATTTAAACAAAGCAAAGACACACAGTAACTAGCACAATTACATTTTGTACAGCCTGAAGCTTTTGTGCATTTATTTTCTTAAATTTGTTATGTCTAATGTAGGGGTGGGCAATATTGTCTTAAAATGCTATGATCCTGCAGGATATTTTTTATATTCTTAACAATACAATAAAATACTGAAAAAATAATTAATTATACTTATAATTAGTAGAGTAGAGGAAGAGTCCTGAGTGAGAAATGCTTCAGGTGGACATTGGCATTTTTTCTGGTATGACAGCAGATTGTCTGCATGGCAGTTGAAGCAGACCCCGAATGTGACACAACAGCATCTAGTAGGCATGTTGTGTGGTACTGATTTCATTAATGGATATTGTGACGAAATATATCTGTTATTACACCACTCAAGGCGCACCATACAGAAACTGAGTTACCTTTAGATTTAGGTGTTAAATAACAGATACTGAAGGCAGTGGTGTAACATTATGTATTAGCAACTCACAACAGCAAGACATTGCTACATTGCTTGCAGGTGGGAGTTTAACCTCACTTCAAAGTCGGTAGCCCAGCCAGCTAACTTTTTGCTTAAGACACGTTTGTTTATTTTGTGTTAAATATGCTATGTATGCTTAAGCAGGCACAACTTAATTGTCATACACAGTTGAAAGTCAGGTCGTGTTGATTTTGAATGGGTCCATCCCAGGTGTTGCAACACCTGCTGGTAATTAAAACGCACAGCATTTTTTGTTTGTTTGTTTTGTAAAGCATCCTTGGGTTTCCTGAAAGGCGTTATATAAATCTAAGTTATTATTATAATAATTTATTATATTACACAGAAGATTGGTTTTAGGCTAGGTTGGGCAGTAGTCAGCTGTCTAGTACTGGGCTTGTGTTGTATAACAAGCTGTTCCAAGTATGTAGTATAAGTTATTTAAGTAGTAGTGTACAAAGTACTGTAAACATTTACTGCATAAAATGCACACTTTAGTACAGCACTACCTGACAAATAACTTAATAAAGTCAACATTTTCTTGGCACAGTCGTGACAAAACTGATCAGAAAGGTAGGATTTTATCGCTGGATTCTTGTGCGGGGTTTTCTTTTTCCTGGATACTCAGGGTAACTAGGTTTTTGTTAGCAGAAAGTTAAGATCATAGCAATGATTCACTCAGTCTGTATGTAGTGCTTAAGTGAGTCACATCAGACCAGAGTTCCTATAAGCAAAGCTGCATTCATAATAAAGCTACCTGCCATTTTGTGGTTTATTTTCATTTAAGTTTTCCTAACCTAAAATCAGTTGGTTGAAATCTTTTTGAAGTCTGACTAAAATACTTGACCCTGACTAAAACTAAACTACTCACAACAACAGCATAGATAATGAATGAATGAATGACAAACATACATGTATATGTACAATGTATATTATATTCCATTTCTGCCTATAGATCCTCCCAAATGATACACACTGGTCCTTTAAATGTGATGTTTGATTTTGAATTGCCAACAGGTCCACAGAGGAGCCAATGGAAGAAGAGCCTGTTTTGTAGGAGGAGCTTAAACCAGAAGCACACAAAAACTCCACATTCACCTCCTTCTAGCACCTCCTCTTCCTCTTCCTTTTCTTCTTCCTCCATGGATTTTGTGTAGGTACACACACAAGGTGGAATTGTGCTGTTGAGGAGAACTCTGATTGGCCGAGGAGAACATTATTGAAGGCGGGACTATGAAAAATGTGGACAAATCTCCTTTCTAGCGGTTGACCAGCCCAAGGAGGAGTAGATGATCTCCATGGAAACCAGAGGAGAACATTGGCAAGGATACACGTCTTGTTACCTGTATGCCTTACCACCTGTACAGAGCAATCATTCTTCTTTTTATTTTGTCCTCTGTTTCCACTGATGACTGTAGAAGACCTGCATTTGGATCCCATCAAAATGTCAGGCTCCAAGCGGACGACTTGTCCTCTTGTGTGTCTGTCTTTGCGGGATGGAGGATGAATAACCAGTTTTTAAACGAGCAAAGGAGGAGGAGGAACTAGGTGCCTTTTTTTGTCCACAGAAACAAAACCATTAAATCAGAAACCACAAAACACCACCGCCGCAGCACCTCAGCAAAACCAACCAGCCAATCAGGACTGAAGAAACACACTGATGCACACACACATACTGCTGTTGTTTCAGTCAGTCACTTCATTTTTGAGTCCTTGTTTCTTCATCTGGATGCCTTAATTTGTTCTTAACTCACTATTTAGCAACCTTTAGAGAGACAGGGAGAGAGAATGGTGAGAGTTGATATAAATATTATTCAGAAATGTATTAAAACTATAAAGAATTGTATTTTCTTTAAAATCTGACAATATTCATGTCAAGTATTCCCAACAAACTTTTTTTTTGAGGGAAGAAAAGCCTCTAAAGCCATTATTACACACTAGAAATATCCAGTAAAAATCTCCATTGAATATTAATAGTCATATCAGTGATAATATTCAATCAGACTTTTATGGAATCTGGTGAAAGCGTCTCAGGATCAGCTCAGTTTTAGCAGTATTCAGTGTTTTAAACGTAATTAATTGAACTGCATCACTTCAGACCACCACTTCTCTATCAGTCCTCTCTCTCCCTTTTACTCATTTTTGTTGAGAGTCATGTGACCTGAGCCCTACCCTCTTCCTGTAAAGGGAATTGTGGCGCGTTTTTGAAACACCACAACGACCACCAGATATTTTTTTTTCTTCTTTTTTTTATTTTTTATTTCACATTGTAATATTGTTTGATGTAAATACTGTCCTGTCCTGTTGCCCACGGTTATGTGTCACAGCAGACTCTGTGTGGTCACTTTTCTATATCTGTACATACATATATGTATAAATAACAAAATACTTTCTCTTTTTGTATAAAAAGCAAAGATAATATATATGTGCGTACATATATATACACACACACATGCACGCACGCACACACACACACACATACATATGAATGTGTGTGTGTGTGTGTGTGTGTGTGTATTAACTATGTTTTATCCAATCAATGAATATATTCTGTTTGGAGATTTAAAGGTTTAGCTGTTTGACAGAAAGTAAGCACTGATCATCGAACGGCCACCTGTTTATTGTTTGTTATACAGATGTTGAGGATGGCTGGATATTGTCGTGGTGGTGATGGTTGTAGTTGTTGGAGGTAAACAGCAAGTTCCAAATCCTCAGGCAGGACCAGGCAGGCAGCACTGCCCTCCACAGGCAAACAGCAGCAGAAAAGGGGGATATTAAAGTCAAAGGTCATGACTGGGTAAATGGGTTAGTCCAGTGATGGTGTATTTTTGTAGTCCAATAGGGAGTTAGCTAGCCCCTCCGTGGCTTGTGATATTCATTAGCCCTAAATGTTGTACCACATATCACAGCTCTGGTTTGCTAGCTCCTGTAACTGAGACATTTCAGTCACTGAGCGGCACACAGAATTTGTTAAAGCAAGAATGTTTAAAGTGTGAACTGATAGGATGGTCATCAGTCAGTCAGGGAAGGCAATAAGTGAGGTAACAAAAAAAAGATAATTTACCTCCTCCACCAGATCTGGCCTTAAAGGACCTGAGCCCATGGAGGTTAGCTCAGCTTTGTTGATGATAGTTATTAATTCAAGGAAGCCATATATTTTTAGAATAACAAGGTATAATATGACAATGTGATGGTGGTCTCTCGTAGTGATGAGCGTACACACAATTATCACATGAATCTGCTGTCAGCCACTAACTGGTGAACATAGTAGAGCATTTAGCAGCCTCAGAGGCAGATATTTCTCTCAGGAGTAGATAGAGAACAAAAATAACAGCATAGATCTTATTCTGAGCAGAGGATGATTCTGTGATGTGGAACCTAATATTTGAAAGACACAGGTCACTGTTGCTGTCCTTACACTGATGACTAATTGGTCATAAAAGAGGTGATGTTAGTAAAACCAGGTTTTGGGTAACAGACAAATGTCCAGTTGGGATTTTGTAAACTTCTGCAAATTAATGCACTTCGCTATGTGCTTTGATATTGATTGTATGAATGTGGAATTGAAATGATGTGTTGAGGAAGTGATCTCAGATTCTGGAGCAGAAATCTCAGTTTTCTTCAACTCAAGGTCAACAAACTCCAAGTTTTCACCAAACCTACTTTCTAGAATCCCCCCTAGGTGAGCAAGTGTTCACTTTTTATAGCAAACAAAATAATAATACATGTTTAAAAAAGGCTTTTTGTCACTGTCACAAAATTTGGCTTAACTGACCTTTTAACTCCAAGGAGAGAAGTACAACCAGCAAAAACTTTTTTATTTTTTATTTTTTTGCACACAGTATTTGTATTAACACAATTTAACAAGAATCTATGGACTTGTGTGTACAGTCCATAGTTCTGCTCCATGAGTTCCTATATATTGGAGAAGTTTGCCCTTTTTGAAGTTACTAAGAAGATTACCATCATCTGATATGTTCATAATTTCAGCATTCTTGCTTTAACAAATCCACATAGTATGGTGTTTCTGGATCAGGGCTAATGATGCAGTCTGTGACTGAACTGTCTGAGTTAGGAAAGATGGCAATAAGACAGCATAATAGTTTTCTATGTAATAATCCTCACACACCAGCATTGCTTACACAGGGTCAAAAAGATAAATCAGTTTTAATCTAAAGTTAACAATAGGCTACTCTTTGAAAAAATTAATTTGAGGTCTTTTTGTTCCTTTTCTATTTTCATAAACACTTTACGCTAATGTTACACCCAACAGTTTAAACAAAGCACATTTTCAGCTGGAAGCAAAATCAAAAAGTGTCACTCAGTTGAAAACTGTGTATTAGAGGTTTAAGGCTTAAAAAGGACTTTTCTTACACGATACAATTCTTTAACAAACCACTTCAGTTAAACTTTCTCTATTAGAATTTGTAAGGGATTTAAAATGGCTGAACGGTGTGTGAAAAGGTTACAACCAAACCTCTGTATGCATCCCACACACTGTTAGAAACCATATCTCTGACACGCTAACTACAGCGGATTAGCATTATATATAGGAAGTTGTGTGGCAAGGCTCCTTCATTGAGCACCAGTTTACCGCTGGCATTTTCAGAAATGTGATGTATTTTACAGTATCACTTTTCACAAACTGATGAATCCCGTTAGAGAAGGAGGTGTAAGCCACTTCTCCGCTCACTGCAGACGCCCAGTGGACACAAAGCTTCAGAACTGAACTACTCTTATTATCCACATCCACAAAAACACTATTGTGTGATGTCAGTAAGCTAACTCTACTCACGGACACAGTCTTCAACCTCACTAAACTCCATGTCCGAGGACACTGCAGTGTAGCATGTGTTGTAGCTGACACTGCTATATCTGGTTCTCATCTGTTCAAAGCAATACAACACTGATGGGACAGCAGAAAGAGAGAGAGAGAGAGAGAGAGACTACAACGTCCAGCTTAAGCTTTGCTATGGCAGCGCAGCAGAGAGCATCACAGCTTACATTATTCATGGAGCTCCCTCTAGCTATGTGTTTTTTGTGTGCATTATTTGTCAGGTGGAATGGACAGACAGTATTGATTGACTGATGATTGATTGATCTGTGTTTCCGGGTGGTTCAGTGTGGTCTTTTTGTGCTACTGTAAACACTAAGGCCAGTTTTTCCATTAACCCTGCAGCCGGGTTAGAGAGGACAATTTTGGTAACTCAAGAGCTCGAAGACAAAAATTAGCCATCAGACATAGTAGTGTTGGACGGTGCTGAGCACAACTGGAGTTTTTGTGTCGGCACAACGGGACAAAATTAACAGTTGTGGTGAGATGAGCAGCAACTACCACAGCTGAGAGGCCTGTCAATGACACAATTTATGTTCCACTTAAAAATAATAAATTGTACTCAAAGAAGAAAATTAGGATTTCCCTTTTAACTTGGACAGCATCTAGTGGCCATCAGAGAAACTGCTGTTTAAAATAACAAAGGTTAATTCTGGTTTATTAAAATTTGGACCTTATTTTGTAGTTGTGGCCATTCAGGGTAATAAAAACACTGTACTCATCAAGTTAAAAAGCAGATCTGGGATCACCAGAACTTCAATAAAAAGCAGTTTTATGCGACAAGAAATTTGAATAGAAACAAACCCGAGAACTGAATGCAGTAAAATGATTGCCCATATTGTCTGTGGTGAACATCCATTACAGTTTACAGATCAACTTCACCGTTTAAAGTAGACCTTCAGTACTTGCCACAGCTGTAAACAGTTTTTGTTTGCAATGAGGGATGGTTGATGTGTATAGAACAGAAATTTAACACCGCCCCAAATTTGACCAAACCACCGAGGGTGGGATCAAACGTTCAGCAGGCTGCAGCCAGGTATACTTGGGGCAAAAGTGGTAATTGTTCTGAATTTGCAACCAGCAAGGACACTAAACATTTATTTCAAAACTTCACACAGCTTCTGAATGCAAGGCCATGCTAGGCCCTTTTCTCATCTTCTAACATTTGGTCTACCTTTAAGCAACAGCCCTGTCAGTCTCAGAAAAACCAGTCTCATAAATGATTAACCACAAATGTTTTAATTTTTATTCATATTTACTATTGTCAAAGTTCATGGAAAATCTAATAAAATTACATGCTTAAATTTATAAATAATTATATTACAACCAGAGTTATAAAATCACTGAAATAACAATGTTATGAACATAATCTGTTGGATGGCTTTGGGGATAATATATATTACAGTGAGAAAAACAATCAGTCAACAGCACACATTGCTCAACAAGCAAAACAAAAGCATCAACCATACAGACAGTACTGTTTGAGTATTACAAACACGAGGCACAAATGGTAAATCCTTGTTCGACTGGTGAGACTCTGTACAGTGTCGGCTATTTCTGTAACTGTGAAACTGACAGTCCTATAATCATGCCTGCTTCACGCAGTGACTGGCCAGATGTGCGGTGGTGAGAACGCTGGTAGGACATAATTTTTTCCAAGTGTCTTCACACAGCTATTTCTGTCTACTTTTCGTGTGTACAACCAAGTGCAACACAATAAATGCCTTTGAGAAGTGATTGTCCAAATGTTTGTGCCCATTTGAAAGCTCAACCCCCCCACCCCCACCCTTTTACCACAACTTCCGAGTTAGTCAACAACAGATGGTAAGAACTGCTTCATTTCACAGTAGCAATTCTGCTTTGTTCTGAGATCTCAGCGTTAGTTTGGTGAGTAAGACTCAAATTGGTACAAATCAGAATTATCCTTCAGGTTGTGGTGGTTGCTGCTTGGTCTTGCATTGCCGCCAGAGGACACACATAAGCACAGATTGTGGATTGAAGCTTTAAGAGGCGGTTTCAGAGCAGTGCCGAGTATGCTCAGTTCTGGTTTGTTTGTACCGAGTTCAGAGGAGTCACCATGGCCACCTGGGCTCTGGTCCTGAGTCCTACTGAAAAGAGGGGACACCTAGAAAACCATCTGTACCACTGGAGTTTCTATTCTGTAAATTTAAAAACACTAACAATACAATGAATAGTGTTGACACAGTCTGATGGTTTGTGTTGTCAGGGCACCTCCCCAGTCCAGAGGCTATACAGCTTTACTGTTGCTATCACCCACACTAAGGTGAACGCACATTTTCACACACTCTCAGACTATTTTGCTACGTGAGTTAATACTGTATATTTCTTGATATGTTTGATACTGTGGTGTAACTGTAGTGTCCTGCTGTGATTGGTTGGGGGGGTGTGGTGGGGGTGTGGTGGATGTATTTGGACTCCTGAGTGGGACAGAGGAGGTTCAGTATCAGTGCGACTGTCACCTCCTCTCTGTTTTACCTCCTGTTTTCGAGGGGAGTCGTTCTCTCTGTTACCTTTCTCTCGTCCAGCTCGTGACTGAACAATTTGAAAAACAGTTTTTGTTGGAACTGATCACAAGCACATTCCTGATTATTCTGTCTGTGCTGTCGTTTTATCCTGATTCTTTCCTGTTGCGACAATACAACGTGTTTAATTCTCTCTGACTCACATGTATATAAAAGTGCATATATGTGTACACATGTGCAATACACGCTATTCGAGCAATCTATTACTGTGACTATTATTGATGATTATACTTGTCCCTTTTTCGAACTTTCAACCTGTTTTTTCTTCTTGTCCTGATTTCCTGTTGATTAATTGTGTTGCAAGAGCTTAAAAAGGGAAAGTGACTCTTGTGATTCTTCACACTCAGTTTCATTTCAGGGTTTGTGGACATTTTAATGAAGCCCTTTTTTATTAGTCTCACTGTAATGTTGTGATGTTGATCCTAATTATCTGTTTCTTTGTTGTTTTTTTTTAAGTGGGCCTGTTGTTAAACTTGTCTGGAAACTCAATAAAAGCAATTCACTGACTGTGTCATTCCCCAGTACTCATAACCATCACACAACTACAGTATGGTAGTTCTACTATTCCACACATGACGTCATACAGTTTTTAAGGGAATAGTTCAACCTAGGCGTTGGTATGTTTTGACTCAAGTGCTTGTCAGATCACTGAACAGCATCTGAAGCCCCCTCCTTTGACTTTCGTTAGCGTAGCTTAGCACAAAGACTGGTAACACGGTTGGCTGTTTCAGTCCAGTTAAGAAATAAACCAAATTTATTTATTTCAAAGCTGAAATAATTAGTTCATTAACTATACAAGTCACTAGACAAAAAAATATTGGAAACTACTGTATATGTTATGATAATTAATTGTCAAGTCATTTTTCTATGCAAAAATCACTGGTTACAGCATGTCAAATGTGAAGATGTGATGATTTTCTTTTTGTGATGATAAATTAAACATATTTGGGTTTTGGACTTAGGCCACTAGTCTGCCACTGGCTAGCTTAACTCCTAAGAGTTTGGCTGTTCTTGTTGACTCACCATACATGTATTGGATTTGGGGGTGTTAAAGGTGTCCTCCAAAGACAACATTTTCCAATTACTGCAGTTAAGATATTAGATACTCCTATTACCACGGAGAGATGATCTATTACTGAATGTTTAAATATTCAGTCTGACGTAGAAGTTACGCTTCACATCTAAATTAGCTCGTATCCCTGACAAATGTAGTAAAGACTGGAAAGTCTATGGGAAAAACACAATGTTCTTATCCCAAAAAACAATCATTCAAGCACTAGTCCTACAGCTCATGGAACACAGGGCTGCAGAGAGAAACCAACTGAATTGGCACAGACTGCTGAGGGTTTCACCTTTTAAAAACAAGGCCACTGTTGCTAATTAAAGGGGGACTCTAACATATGCTCTACATATGTTGTCACTGTGGTCTAGGTCTCTGGTGAGTATATCTTGATGAGGTGCTGCAGTTCAGTGGGATATCCGGTGACGGGGCAGCGGCGTTTGGCTTTCACGTACGTGTAGATGCAGCGGTAACAGAAGACAAAGCCGGAGGTGGACAGCACGGTGGTGTTTGTGCAGAGCCTCCGGCACAGAGGACAGTTCCTGCTGTCCGAGCCCAGCCGAGGTTCTTTGCTGTGCTTGGCCGAGACGAACGGAGAATCCCCACAATTGCGCTCCTCCCGCAGGTGGAGAGGGGGTGGAGGAGTAGGCAGGGAGGTGAGGGTTTTCACAGTGCTCTGGTTGTCAGAGGAGTACCACCACTCCAGGAACTGCAGGAAGAAGACGCCCAGGGAGAGAGAGGTGGAGAGGGAAACAGCCACGCCTCTCGCTGCTTGTGAGATCAGCCACCACACTCTCTGCGCCAGGCTGCAAACAGAGGAACAATTGTGGGTAGTGGATTTAATACTGATGCCTGACACAGAGTGCAAGAAAATATTTATATATTATATTTTTGTGAGGTTCAAATAAGTGTTCCAAGTCAAGAGTTGGCAGAGTTGAAAACTGCATGAAAACTCTACTAAACTCTACTCGGTTTTCAGGGTTTTCCATTAGGTGGTAGTACCTGGTACCAGGTACTTCTTTAGTACCTACTTGGCCGGGGTTCCAAGAGTCGAGCCGAAAATGTGACGTCAACAGACTGCAGGCCACTGATTGGCCAGGGAGTGATGTCACTGGATGAATCATGAGAGCGACTCCTTCACAAGAATCAAACGCCCCATTCTTAAAACCTGGCAACAGCGACTGTGCGTTTTTATTATTTCTACAGCAGGTATACCATCGCCTCGATGTCCTCCATTGTTGTGTTGTGTTTGTGTCGCATACAAATGACGTCACGGGAGTTTCGGGCTGCCTTGCTATGATGACCCCACCCACGTTGAGGTGGTACTCAATTGTAATGGAAAACTACCGAAACCGAGTAGAGTCGAGTTGAGTAGAGGCGAGTAGTGCTAAAACTGTGAGATGGAAAAGCGGCACAAAGTTCCAGGCATTTATGGCTTTTTAGAACTTAAAGGTGACCTGTGGAGTCTTGTAAACAAAAAGAAGGTATTTTATATTCAGTGCTACTCAACAAAATGCACTGTATGTATCCCTGAGAGCTAATAAATGTGTTGCATTTCCTTCCTCATTAAACAGTTGCAAAGCTAACTGTTACCACCACCTGTTGATCAGTAGAATACAGTGAAATCACTGGCAAGAATATGTGTAGTTTCACCTGCATGCGTGATCATGAGAGTTCTCATACCCATGCACATAATCACAGCCCCATAATGCTACTAGAGGTCTAAAACTCCATAGGATTCCTTTGAGCTGATTTTTTTTTTTTAATTGATTCAAAGATACCCTGTAGAGTTGTTGGCTACTAGGTGCATACAAATCTGGCCTCCTTCAGTAAGATGGCGGACCCTAACCAGACCATGACCTAAGCCTGCACCCAGCATTAACCATTACCATCCAAACTTTGGTATCTAATTGTCCCCAATGGGACAAACAGACAGGCACATTTAGAATTTGATTAAGCTGAGATGTACCTCTTGTCAGCTGGGTTGCCGGTGTTGCTGATCTTCAGCTCCATGTCTCTGATATCTTGGGCATTAAGTCGTGCCAGTCTCACCCTGGCCAGCCACAGCAGAGGACTATGGGTCCTAGCAACTCCAAAGACAAAGAGCAGCTGCTGGCAGAAGACCCAGGCCTGCCAGGCTGTGCTGATGTAGGGGTACGCTGCTACGGCTGCCCGGTACAGTTTCTGGCTCCTGGTCTGTGCCAGTTGGATGGAGAAGTCCTCTTCGTCCCTCTGCTGTGCCAGCGTCGACTCCAGCTTGGCTCGCAGGTACGGCACCAGGCACAGAAGAAGAAGAGATCTCCAGTGTGACTTCCCGCGCAGGCCCAGGCGAACAGGAAATCCCCATCCTCCTGAAACTCTTTTCAGGCCGTAGAAGTTCTCAGAGAAGGAGGCGCTGCAGTGAGACAGGAAGTGGTTCTGAAGGAGGAGGTCCAGCAGCAGGTAGAGCTCATCGAAGTTTCGCCACAGGAAGCCAAAACGGGATGGGTTGGACTCTGCTAGAACCTGAGAGGGTAATCACAATTGGGGTTGATAGAGTCAAGGCTTAAGTTTATTTGCAGCACACAGTTGCAAAAAAAATGCACATGAAATAAATCATGAATAAAATAAAAATGCTCACACTCATTCAACAATTCAGCGAATTGGGAAAACTGGCTCTAACAGCAGTACCTTCTTCATCCCTGAGTATGCTCATTGTCAACTGATCTGGACTGTTGTGATAAAACAGGACAGATGTATTTTCTAAATGTAAACTTTACTTTTAGTTAGTCTGGCAAATATCTGGCACTAATGCAAGTTTATCTGGAGCTGCTGGTGTGTAAACTTCCCAAAAGAAAATAATGAGCAGGACAGAGCCACTAATTTGACTCTAAGCTCTTGTGGACTAGTATCGTAACTCTGCAGAGTGGATGTTCCAGTCCTAAACAAGTATCGTTCTAATGTAACCTGTAACAGGTCGCCAGTCTATCACAGGGGCTATTACAGCCCCTTGCTCAATGGTTCAACAGATCCAACCTACCGTGCCTGTTTACAGCTGCTAAGCTACTACTGGACAACTGCTGTTCACAGGTGGGTTTAATGAACAGCCAATCGTGAAACTTACCTTGACAGCGTGTCTCAGTGCAGGTTTCACTGCTTCCATCAGAGACTCCTGCGCCAGGACCTCAAAGACTGACGGCTGCTCATTCACAGTGGTGGAGGTCAGATGAGCTCCGGCCTCTGCCATGGCTGCTGCACAGTCACAAGCAGAAAGTGATATACCTCACAGTTGTTCTGTCACAGAGCTTAGTATTGTTTTATTCTGAAAGCTAAATCACAGTGATATATAACTGATAACGGAAGTTCCATGAGATTGTTTATGTTATAGTTGGGTGCTATATCAAGAAAGCTGAATTGGGCTCAACTGAATTAGCTGCTAATATAAAAGAAATATTAAATACTTGTTTTATGGTTCTATGGTCTAAAGTCAGTTCTTGACTCTTGTTTTGTTTTAGATTAACTTCAGATCTTATTTTCTACTTTTGAATTAGGTTGAATGAATTTCTCTATGGAAAAACACTGACACTAATATTGATAAATGTATATTTAAACTTGTTATTTTGGTGTTATCTCGTTTCATAACAGATGATCTAACAGAATAAATGAATTCATATCTCAATTGGTTATTCATGAAGAGTTTGGAATCTAGCGATGAGAATGATGCTTAGTAATTATGGAAAACTACTTCGAGTGCTAATGATTGGCTTCAACAATGGTTTCAATTCAATGTTTAGCAAGATATCAGGCTGAAAGTATTTCTCTCTAATGTGACTCATTTACAGAAAAAAACAAGAGCAAACTGGTTGCAAACAGATTTCAGCTAAAGTAAATATATCATTACTAAGGGCAAACTGGGTTGTCACAGTTAATTTATGCAGCCATGCTCAAACTTCCGACAACATACCTCCTCTGCTAGTGGTTCGCTACAAGTTAGCAGGACTACGTCGCTAATGTTTCCCGGCGGGTCCTCAGGTTCCGTCGGCGTCAGACGGTCGTTTAACAACACCTCATGTTAGGCTGAGAAACTGGTTATTTGACATTTCTCCTCTGTTAATGACCACTCGCAATGCACAACACATCCACGAGTGCTCTCATGGTTGTATCAGTGCCATGAATGCACCCAAAACAGCTACCACTTCCGCACTCTGCTCCCTCCTCTTCCTCGTTTGCTTTTATTGGCGGCTGGCAAACAGCTTTTGGTTGCATTACCGCCACCCACTGATCTGGATTGCACTACAGATCTACTCCACTTACAGAGAGAGAAAAATAAAATAAAAGAAAATTTTATATATATATATATATATATATATGAGATACATACATACATTTTTTTTGATCAGACATGACTGATGTTGATGAGAAGTTGTGGCCCTAAGCAGGAGGAACTACAACCCTGAGAGTCCAGTAGTACAAGTATCCTGTACATGATGTGATGATTTTTTATGATTATTATAGCAGCCCTAGAATTTTGTTTATAGATTTTTTTGTTATTTAATTTTTCTTATTTTGCACAAGTAAATTACTATATGCCACGATATAGAAAAAATAAAGAACATTAAAGCAAATTGCTGCAAATTAAATGCTTAAGGGATCCAGTGGTGATACTTAGCAAGACTGGAATTTTCAGGTGTCTTGAGTTCTGGGACCCAAGGGCAAGTGCCTGCTTTGCTCAGTTATCAGTAAATCCAGCCTTGTATGGGACAGCACTGATGCTCACATCAGTCAGTATATGGGAATTCTTATAGGAACTATGGTTCTGTTTCTCTCGGTTGTCTGGCTCTCCCATTCTTTCTGTCTGCCTCTGAAAAATGTACACAAACAAATCTTCACAACCTGTTAACAGTCTTTATATAATATTTAAGTCAGTGACACAGAAGCATGGAGGGACTCCAAGGCTCCCAGATGGTATTACCAGGAAATGAGAGGGAAGGGGACAGAAACCAAAACATGATGAAAACATCAGATGAGCTGCCAGAGTTTAGTGGATGAGAGGAAACATTTGGTGATTGGAGAGGATTAGAGGATTAGTGACACAGCTGACTTTCCCCCTCTCTCTCTCTGTCCATCAGCTCCTTTCTGTCTATATGGGGTTGTCACGCAGTGAAGTCAGAGGAGGTTGATGATCTAGAATGGAGATGTCTGGATTCCTCATCAGCAAGAGAGGTGAGTCCAGTGTTTGGAGGAAGATATTAGACCAAATGATTTTTGTGTCATTTGGATACTGACTTTACTCTTTATTTTTCAGTGTGTATGTTTGTCAGATTTTATCTTGAAAATGAACACTTAATAGTTTGTTTTGTTGTTTTGTTTTCCTCCAGTTTTATGTGAATGAAAATTGTATTGTCAACAAAATTACTATATGCTGCTTTTTTGACAAGATATTATAAAAAGTATCAGTTAGCATTGGACAGCGGACAAATTCTGTAGCTGCTCTCCAGTGAATAAGAAATGACCAATGAATGCTGAAAACGCTTTTATACTATAAAACACAGCTGTGACATCAGAGATTTAATCCTTTCTGCTGCTCCGCTCCTAATGGCTATGATTACGCAATTACATTTGGATGGGAGAGGGAGGATAGAGCAAATGCAAAACCTGTGTTAAAAACAAGTGTAACAATTTCAAATAAATCAGTTATGTAAAAATGAAAATCTGTTATGTAATGATGAAAATTTGGTGATGATGAAGTTTTAGTGCCGTGTGTAGTAAATACATGCATAGTATGTTTTCCACTAACTGAGAGAAAAGCAGGTTAACAAACTAGTTTACAATACATGAAATGGAACTGTTCCTCTCAAGGTCAAGGGGAGGGACACCAACATCCTCTGACGGTCAGAAACACATGAACCCTCAGTGGAAAATGATAGTCAGCTGTATGGAGCCTCTTCAAGCTCATTATTCAGGTTTTCAAGCCCCAAAACTCCACACTTGTCAGTGTTGTTTCCAGTTGCATCAAAAATCCTCTGATAAACTGTATGTTACCAAACTGCCAACAGACAGAGTCACCCACTATCTAGTGGAGCAGTGGTGGAGCATTTAGCAACTTAGGAGACATATATTTCCCACAGGAGTCAGTGGAGATCAAAACTGAGCTAAAAGGAGAGTAACTAACTGTGTGTATGTGTTTCTATGTTTGTGTGTGTGTGTGTGTGTGTGTGTGTGTGTGTGTGTGTATGTGTGTGTTTGACTTAACTGATCTAAATGTAAACTAAAAATTCTGTTTGTGCTTGCTTTTTATTTCCAGCTTTGTCTACACTGAATGTGAGGCTTGGTGAAGTCAACAGCGAAATTAAACTACCAAGCTTTGTTCAGCTTTCCACACTTTAACTGCTCCGCCGAACAAACTGTCCTCGGAGAAATGTGTCACCTTTTCCCGACCCTTCTCTTCCTTCTTTTTGCCTTTTATTCACCCCCATTCCTTTTTCCACCGGTCAAGTCGTCAAGGTTGTGTCCGCACCAGTGCATTTGTTATGAACATGCTGACCTGGTGGACTGTCGTGCCCGTGGGTTTGAGCATGTTCCCAGGGGCCTCCCACATGGCACGTGGCTGCTGGAGTTGGGGGGAAACAATCTGACTGAGATTGGTACCCGAGCCTTCACCGGACTGTGGTCTCTGCGTGTGCTGGTGATGACCAACAGCCAGATACAAAACATACAACCACAGGTAAAAATAAAGGATCGACAGTGCTATAAAAGATTTCTGTTAAGTTTCTGAGGAAAATTTAGGTTTGCTTTTTTGGAAAATTACACTGGAAATATTTGAAAACATTGAAATAATATGAATGTTCCCATGCTTGTGTGTTGTACGAGGGCAAACTTTGAAGCTGATGCACTTGAGGACTCAAGTGTTAGTTCAAGCCCAGAAAGGGTTTGAAGTGCAACTACTGAAAGGAGTTGAGGTGAAATTCACATGTCAGTTGAAAGTTAATCAAAGAGCTTACGATTTATGTATGTGAAGTAAACCCACTGAAAAGAAATGACCTGTTAGGCGAAGTGTAGTCATTGAAATCAGCTGAAATCTCATTTAAAGTACAAAATAAAAAGCGTCTTGACTGTCACCTGAGGAGTAAGGTCGCACCCTATGAGTTTCTCTTCAAAGCTTTCTGCTGTTGTGGTGATTCAAAATTGCTGCTGATCCTATCCTCTGATACTGACCCCAGCCGTGTGCTGAATTGTATCTTGTAATTTCTGAGAACTTGCACAACCAGTGCTCTCTGGAAGTACAGAAGACATGAGGCAGCCATGATGTGTGTGCAAACCATGAAACATGTGAAATGTCATTTCTACGCTGTTTTTTTTTTTTCCATTTCATGTGTTATTTTCTGACATGTTTTTTAACCCCTAAGCCTCCCCCTCACCCTAACTCTCACCATAAGGGAAAAAACTACACCTGAAAAGTTGAAACTGTGTATAAACAACATGTGAAAAGTGTTGTAAGCGCTGTGGAATTTGTATGCAATCCCATGAGATCACATTGTGCAAACAAACAAGGTGTAAACATGTAGTTGAAAGCGAGTATATGAGTGACCTCAGCTGCTTGAGTAAGCTGAAATGTGAGTTGGTGTGTGAATGCTAAAAGCGCTTGAATCTTCAGTTGATTTGTCTGTTGATATGCAAACACTGAGGTTTGAGCAGGTAATATCTCAGAAGAAGTGGAAGAGAATAAAGTAGCAGTGGCTTCAACATCTGTGGTATTTTCAAAAGGCTGAAAGTTTAAAAGTTTGTCAAGAAGCTGTGGAAATGCCAGTTGAACTAAAGAAAACAGAAGGTAGAGGGAATTAACTGAAGAAATGGGTGAGGCTGAAGGAGGTAAGCAGAATGAAAAGAAAGATGTTTTCTCTTCACAGGCATTTTTCTCTTTGTCCTTCCTGGAGAAGCTGGATCTCAGTTGGAACCAGTTAACATCTCTCCCTGTCGACTTCTCAGCCAGCCTGTCGGCCCTCAGAGAGCTCCGACTGGAGCACAACAACTTACATTATATATCTGGATACAGGTACCTGTCTATCTCTTCAAGTCCATCTCTCTTCCACCATCATACTTCATAGTTCTTATCGGTATACAACAGTATAGAAACATGTGCATTGAGCTTTGTGTCTGTCTATTGTCTCACCCTCCTTCTGTTAGCTTGGAGTATCTGGACAATATGGAGAAGCTAGACCTCAGTCATAACCAGCTGGGGTCAGTTAGTCCCGGTGTGTTCAGGGGCCTCTCCAGGCTCAGACATCTCAACCTGCATAACAACAGACTGACTGTGGTGCAGCAGGGGAGCCTGGATATGTTGCCTGGACTAGAGGTACATAACTAACTTTTGAAATGATTATTGGTGTGTAGCAAGTTGTCTGTATGCCCATATGTCTAATTACCTGTCTGTCTGTCTAGGTGCTCCAGTTGAGTAACAACAACATCTCTCAGATAGACAGTGATGCTCTGGCTCCTCTCTACAGCTTGGCAGTTCTAGCTCTGGAGGGAAACAACCTGCATCACCTCAAGTTTAAAACGTTCATCAGCCTGCATACAACAGCTACACACATCCAGCTGTCAGGTCTCTAAAATCACCTTTACTATTACCTGTGTTCATTGTTTTAAACCTTTGTTCTTGCACACATTATAAATGTATTTATTCATTCTGTTAGAGAGCTGCCATAATAGTAAACTAGGGTCAGTCATGCTTAGCGCTGTTTGACAGCATTTAGTTATTTTTCAAATTTTAACTTGATGATAGCTTGAAATGAAACATGTAAGTAGGGCTTGCTTTGTGAAATTTTCTCCTGTTTCACCTCTGACCACACTCAGGATCAGAGATTGGTGTGGTTAGATGTCATCAACGCCAAAGCTTCCCATCCAGTTCACACAATATTAATGAATTCAGTAAATGTGAAGAGGAAAAAAATATGTTCTGGTATTAAGTATATCTAGCATTTCTTTTCCTCTGACAGTGTTCATTTACAGCTGCCACAGTATCAATACTGATGACCGCCACATCTAGCACTCTCCCTCTCTCTCTCTCACTCTCTCTTGCAATTGCCTGTTTTCCACCAATCAGGACAGCATTGTTTAATGACATTTCCAGAATTAAAGATTTTAACCATTCCTCAGTGAACTGCCTCTGTGGAAGAGGTCTGAGAGCATTTTCTAGTTTGCTTAATGTCTAGTTATCATGGGTTTCTCATGTATGTTGAGTATCTGCTATGGGCAAATAGATAATAATAATAAAAAAAAACATTAATTTAGTAAGAAAGTGAAAATATTAACCAATAATAGGCTAGTTAGGACTAATTAAATACAATCCTTTTCATTTTAAAGTCCAGCCCCCACAGTGTCTGCTTAAAAAATTCTGGCCCTTGGACAAATGTAGTTGATGACCCCTGCTGTAGGTAGTCACATGTAGATGGAACAGTCTGATGTCTCAGAGATGTTTTAAAATAGATTAATAAGTAGGGAGTATAGTGGCCAAGTTGTAGCAAAACACCAACACCTTTACTTTGTGCCGTTCTTTTTTAACTGCTCTTATCACTTCTTCACTCACCACTCTTTTTCATACATCTCTACATTTACCTTGCTTGTTGCCCCGCCAGGCAACCCCTGGAGCTGTGACTGTGACCTGCATCGTGTCTTCAGTAAGATCTTGCATGTTCGCCACCTGCACATTGACGACTACAGGAATGTAACATGCCAAGACCCGCCGCAGCTGACTGGGGCTTCACTGGCCTGGGTGGACAGCCAACTCTGCATCGCAGAAACCGCCACCGTACTTGTCATCACTGTGACTGTGCTGGTCACCGTGGTGGCAGCCGTGGTGATGGCTGAGAGGAACAGGAAAAGGAACCGTGGAAAGAACTGGGACACTGAGTCGCAGACTCAAACTCAGAGCTCCTGAGAGTCTGTATGATAACAGAGAGGGGAGGAGGAGTACAGAGACCCTGTGAGACTGAAGAGTAAACTGCTATGGCAATTTCTTGAATGGACAAATTCCCTTTTCCTCTGAAATTCAAAGAAGCATTAGAGCACTATACAGGTGCATCTAAAAAAATTAAATACCATGGAAAAGCTCATTTTTGTCCATAATCTAATTCAAAAAGTGTATCTTTCATATATTCTAGATTCATTACACACAAAGTAAAATTTAAATTTAGATGATTACAGCTTACAGCTCATGAAAATCAAAAATACAGTATCTCAAAATATTATTATTATGCACTCAGTACTTGGGTGGGGCTCCTTTTGCACAAATTACTGCCTGGAGATGGCATGGAAGCAATCAGCCTGTGGCACTGCTGAGGTGTTATGGAAGCCCAGGTTGCTTTGATAGCGGCCTTCAGCTCGTCTGTATTGTTGGGTCTGGTGTCTCTCGTCCTCCTCTTGACAATACCCCATAGATTCTCTATGGGGTTCAGGTCAGGCAAGTTGGCAGGCCAATCACGCACAGTAATACCATGGTCAACAAACCAGTTACCGGTAGTTTTGGCACTGTGGGCAGGTGCCAAGTTCTGCTGGAAAAGGAAATCAGCATCTCCATAAAGCTCTTTAGCAGACAGAAGCGTGAAGTGCTCTAAGATCTCTTGGTAGACAGCTGCATTGACTTTGGACCTGATAAAACACAGTGGACAAACACCAGCAGATGACATGGCACCCCAAATCATTACTGACTGTGGAAACTTCACACTGGACTTCAAGCAGCTTGGATTCTGTGCCTCTCCACTCATCCTCCAGACTCTGGGATCTTGATTTTCTTGATTTACTTTCATCTGAAAAAAGGACTTTGGACCACTGAGCATCGGTCCAGTCCTTTTTCTCCTTAGCCCAGGTAAGACTCTTCTGACGCTGTCTCTGGTTCAGGAGTGGCTTGACACAAGGAATGCGACATTTGTAGCCCATTTTCTGGACATGTCTGTGTGTGGTGGCTCTTGATACACTGACTCCAGCTTCAGTCCACTCCTTGTGAAGCTCAACCAAGTTCTTGAATCGGCTTTGCTTGACATTCTTCTCAAGGCTGCAGTCATCCCTGTTGCTTGTGCAACTTTTCCTACCACACTTTTCCCTTCCAGTCAACTTACCATGAATATGCTTTGATACAGCACTCTGCAAACAGCCAGCCCTTTCACAGATGATCTTCTGTGGCTTACCCTCCTTGTGGAGGGTGTCAGTGAGTGAGTGTCTTCTAGACAGCTGTCAAGTCAAGTAGTCTTCCCCATGATTGTGGTTGTGTGTACTGAACCAGACTGAGAGATTCATGGTATTTATACTGCATAAATAGTGATTTACTTAAATTCAAAATGAGATATTCTAATATTTTGAGATACGTTATTTTCTGTTTTTCTCAGCTGTAGACCATAATTATCAACATTAGAATAAAAAAATGCTTGAAACATTTTTGTTTATATGTAATAAGTCTAGAATACGTACAGTTTTCACTTTCTGAATTAACTGACAAAAAATATTCAACTTTTTCACGATATTCAAATTTTTTCAGATGCACCTGTATGTCTGGAAGACTTCAGGGACACTGCGTAGTGTGAGTTTTTGGTCATGTTTTCACTTTATAGTATGCTGTCAATACTGTTAAAGCCCCTATGTGTAGAATTATTAAAAATGTTGTTTTTTTGTCGGAAAATTTAACATTTCAAGTAAATTAATGTAATCTATGTGTTGTTTTCAGTCTGTTTTGATACTGCCACCAATAGGAGCCGCCGAAGTCAGAAATTTTAAAATCCTACTCATAGGGGCTTTAATACAGAATATTTTAATTTTTTATATTTTATTTTATGGAATTCAAGGGTATTTTGGTGTGCATACATCATTATTACTATTTATAAAGTAGTTTAGCCTTTCAGGCATATTCAGTGCTTCCAAACAGCCCACAAACCAACTATAGGCTTCTGATTCAATCAGTAAAGATATTCCATCTGTGTGAATAAAAAGGACCAATCAGAATGCAAACATAAAAAGATTAAAGCTGAACACAGGTTCCAGTTGCTGCTCTCTTTGTCTGGCTGTCTCAGAATATTCCCTCTGAATAGCAACTGCGATCAAAGAAAAACAGAAAATATCTCTCAGCATAGTAAAAGACTGAAAATATCAAAAGGGTTAACTCTCAGCTTGAATAAGTGCAAGCTCTAGTCATTCTGCTATGTATGTTAGGTTAAGAGAGCTTGGGAGAATTCTAAGATATCATAATGCAACTCAATGCAGTCTTTCATTAGACCCTCCCTGTCTCATAAATGCCCTCATATCTCAAACTCCACACATTCAGTTTCTCACGCAGGCTCAAGCCTAATCTGACATAATGCTGACATTATCAGTACGCTCATGATGAATAAACTGATTTCTGTATAAAATTAGTGGCGTGCCCCTTTACTATTAATCATTAATCATATTCTGATGACAAGATCATGTTCTACAAATAGTTCCAGATGGAAAGCTTCTAACTTAATGATTCATTGCACACTATACTGACAAAATTAGTTCTAAAATTTTTGCTTTACACAAGTGCAATGCAGAACAGTGGATCACAGTCACTGCTTTCTCTGTAACCTGTTGTATAGTACCGCTAGTAGTAGTAGTTTTGCACATGCATAAAATGCTCCTCCAGCCTGTCTACTGCCCTTCATGTCACCTCTTTATTGTGTCATTACTGATATGAGACAATGAGATTTCATAAGTCAGTGCTGAAAACTGAACAAGAAATTAAATTTAAACTTTTAAGGAGTTGACGTGGCTGCTACTGGCTGTTGGTTTGCGATTCCACATTTCTTTGCATTTCTCTGCTTTACTACACCTCTGCCTGTGACTGTCAGATGTCCAAATACATTGTAAACATTTACAGCCAGTTTTACAGTCTGACAGTTAGACAGTCAGCACTAGAAACAGAGGTCTTGATAAGGACCATATGGCTCTCTACACCACAGAAGATTAGCAATGGACTGGTGGGGGGAAAGAGAAAGAGAGTAACACAGTCCTATTGAGGTTACAGAAAAGACCAGATGTCAAGATGATTACTGCTGGATTGGAATACATTTATTAAATTTGTGTGTTGCAGATTATTAAAGGGGCAGACAGAATCCAGACAGGCCTAAAAGCAGACTGCCATTGTCTTTACATTGTCATGTATGATATTTTTTCATATTAAGATTATTTTTGAAATGTCAAAATCTCATCAGAGACAACCAACAAAAATCTGCAAATAACTATATTCTTTGAAGAACTGAAAATCCTCCATTTGTTTAACAAGAAATTGCAAGCAGGCAGCACTTCAATTAGTAGGGATTTCCTGACCATTCAGCAGCAAGCTCAACATTAACCTCAGTGATAGCTCATAGCTCTCCAGAAGACCTGACCTCAGCTGTACCGGTGGAGAACCCTCTGGGCCGACAAGGCATTCAGTCAAGACCTAAGAAGAAATACTGACAGATTTTTTGTACTGATACTAATTTTTTAAAAACTTATTTTTATTCACTGAAATAATGTACTAATTTCAAGGTCATTGTCATAAACTTGAACTAATAAGTCTCGGCAAACAGTAGGTTAATATAAAGCAATGGTAAATGGACCAATCACAATATTTCGTCTGATGAATCGGGGTGAGTCATCAACTCCCCACTGCCAAGAACTTTATCAGCTGTTCTGCATGCCTGTGTAATTCAAGTCAGTGTGGGCATGAATTTCATTTCGACAGTCGTCTTAGCCAATCATAATTTGTTGAGTTGTGGGCGGGACAACATCTGGGCATTTGCAAATACTTTATCTGAACAGCATAATTTGAAGCTGAATTTATAGGTTCGGAGCTGGAAAGGTAACATTTGCGTGCATGTACAGACAACAGCAGCCACTTGTCTGAGCTGGACTCAATGGTGAGCTCTTTGGAAACACAGCTGAACTGTCTGACAAATGTATGGACTTAAAAGGAAGATCAAGGATAAATAATATGAATTTGACTGGTGTTCCAGAATGTTTGGAGGGCCTTCATCCAACTGATTTTGTCACACTGTCACTACCAATCATTTTAAAGCTGGATGAAATGCTGTTCAAAACCCAAGGAAGGTGAAGCATCCTGCCCTTTCATTATAGAGATTTACTTCTTCCATGCAATGTAATTTTGGCCAGGCTCTCCGTGACTACCCACTCCTATACAGGGGTAAAAAGATCTTCCTATTCCCTGACTATGCTACCTTGCTCTCTAGGAAACACACAACCTTTGGCGCTGTCATGGCATCAAGTTTGATCTTCTCTTCCTGGCTTTACTGAAGATAACCTCCCCAAGCGGATCAACACACGTGACTGAAGACCCTTCCACAGCCATGGGCTTTGCTCATGCAAGTATTAAAAAGTCAGTCATGCCTGCTGATGTGATCTGGGAAGCATGTTCTTTTTCAGTTGGTCTAGACATTTTTCTTTCACTGTAGGTACCCACAGGATTCTGCAAGACTATATTTTTAGCAGTTATCCTTGAAGAATAATTACTTCTAAAATGCTATACTTTTTATGTGTATTATGCTCTGTCCACTGAACGTAGAGAAAGCGAGCAGACTGACATTAATCCAGCGTAAAAGAGAATGTCAAAATAATGGAGCATTATGGGGATTAAGAACTGTAATGTAGTTACTGAATGTAAATCCCTTACATCACTTGTTATTGTAAAAAGTAACCACATTACTGTAAGGCATTACTAACTTTATCCTATCAATGTGAGCAAAAAGCAGTAATGCTGTGTTACTGCTCAACACTGATTAAAACAGACCCTACTGGATTACTCCTATGACGAATAATGAAGTACAATATCCAGAGAGAAAATATGGTGATCCCATAGTCATTCAGCCACTTTCTAACAGTGCATTGCTGAAAACTGGGGGGAACGACTAATCATGTCATGAATCAATGGAGACAAAGACAACCTCTCTGTCCTTTTAGATAACAGGTTTTAAAGCTGAACAGAACAGACTGGAACAACAAGGATTAGAGGGAGATTTATCTCACAGTGACTGACTGACAGCAAGGATATTTCAGACACTAACTAAATGGTGGGGGCTGAGAGGGGATGGGTGAGTTCTTACTCTTATATCCTGATGAATGAGAATTACAGTGTCCTGTTTAGTGAATAGAATTTTTCCAACTCATGCATCGTTCTCTCTTGCTGCTCTGTTGGGAGGAGCCAAAATGTGAGACAGTGAGGAACGTGAGGATGCATGTTTGTTCCCTAAATGTAAAGGGCACAGTATATCTTTTCTTCCTTAATGTGATGTATGTCAGTCAACGAGGATGATGGGATGAGAAAATTTGAAATAATAAAATCATGGAATTGGAGAAAGACACACTGGTTGGATTGATTGAAAATGTATGATTGTTTTAAGTGGTTGGAGTTTGTGATTAATACTGTACTATGACCTGAAAGCTCTTTCTCTGTGATGCTGATTTCTTTTCTCATTAATAGTACATTAATACAGTAAATGCAATCAGTCTAATATCTAAAGCTGTAACTTCCAACTTAAGGGATCTGGTTTTGGTTGTTACATTCTGAACCACAAATAAATATGGCAACACCTCTGCACACCCCTGCAAAAAGGTGCGGCATTTCTGGATATTGTGTGAGTGCAGCCAATGTGCATGCTTCTCTCTGTCTGCTGTGCCCCCTCTGCTCTGAGTGAGTGAGTTGCTCAGCCCTGCCCTCAGTCAAACAGACCTGCTGCTCTACATACACCTATGACACAGGCAGAGAACAGAGGAGAGAGGCAGAGACAGCGATGTAACCTGGTCACAATGAGCCCCTCGCACAAACTGTGTGGTGGGGGGCTACACACCCAGTGCCCAACAGCTGCAGCTCAGACAAAACCAGTACTTTTACTTTAATTCCTAAACTACATTGCTGCTAATACTTATGTACTTTAACTTGAATAGGAATTTTCCTGTAGGACTTGTAAAAGGCTTGATGCATGGCAAGATATAATAGCTGTGATCACATGTTGAGTAGTTGTAGATATCACTAAAAACCTCTTTAGTATTAGCAGCTTGCCCCTCTAAAAGACACCATAGACAGCAAGGTGGTGCAAACATATATATATATATATATATATATATATATAGGATCTGGTTGGATCCCATGTTTCACAAAGTAATTAATGGACAGGAGCGCACCTCATTTGGTGTTGATCTTTGTGGATGTGTTGCATGGCTTCTGCCACCAGGTGGTGCTTTTCGACAGACATACTTGTCCAGTGGTGAACAGGCTGGTAGGACTTGTAGTTATTGGTGTAAAAGCACTGACTATCCAGCAGATGGAGGCCCCTAACTGATAATGCTCATGTATCCTGAGCTGGGGCCCGAGAAGTCATCAATATGTGCTGCATGCAAGGTAAATACTTTTATTGAAGCATTATTAAAACACACCATCTCATCCATGTAAAAATTCTATACCTCAAATCTTCAAACCTTTTTCAGATTCATTGTATGTATTACTGTATGCTGATATAAACATAAGGTTTACTGGTTGACTGTAAGAGTTCATTTGTTCGTAAGCACACACACCACTTCCATACAACAACAATGTTGCAGACCGCGTAACAGGCTGTGGTCATTGTTACATTGTGGTACAAATAATGCAGTGCAAAAAGTTGTCTCTCAATGAGGCACATTTGGGAGACGTTTGCGACCACCTGGAAATACTCAGGATGCTTTTCTGTGTGATTCCCATCTTGCTGAGGTCTTGAAGAGAGCTGCAACATGCTTTTTCTCTGATGTCACTGGCAGAAACTATGCCACAGATCTGTTTGTGGTGGCCGGCAGAAGCTGAAAGAGAGGACGTGATGGTGTCAGAGGCAACCTGCCCGGATCCAGGAGATGATGCTGAGTCCTATGACAGCAGTGTGAATCCTACACAGTCAGATGAGGGTTGCTTCAGGTGTGGACCTGAAAACTCCAGTGTCAAAAGCAGTGTTGCTGATGAAGTCTTGAACTATCTAGAGGGGGCAAGTAAAACTCTGGACTACCTAAATGACTTTCCAAGGGTGAAGAGGCTCTTCCTTAAATAAAACGCCCTCTTACCCTCAAGTGTACCTGTCACACGGCTCTTCAGCATGGTGACAACATCTTTACCACTTGATAGATGAATGCTCCTCATGGCCTTATTTTAAACACATCAGCAACAAAAACTTAAACAGATTATGTTATTTGACCAGTTCTTAACGCCAAATATGTTCTGCAGTATATCAAAGTAAGATACTCCTCTCAGGTTGTCAGTTTTGTTAATGGTGACTTAACTAAAATGTGTCTTTTTTTTTAAATTCTTTTTTATATTTCAAATTAATTTTAAATGGAAGGTCAACATTTGATTAAGTGCTTCTCTTGTGTTACAAGTCTTCCATGTGGCCTTTGTTTAAAAGACTGCAGCAACAAAACCTTAAATCATCTCCCATGTTGTAGAATACAAACAGTACACCTGTAGTTTGTGCCAGCACTGTTTTTTGTAAAATTATTTTTGATTTAACCAAATGTAAATGTTGAATATGATGAATGCATTTTATTTGCATTGAAAATATTTTGAGATGTTTCAAGAGAAATGGGGGTGCAGCGTTATAAAACTGACTGTCAATGGCCACCAAATTACTGCTCTGTTGGACACTGGCAGTTACATGTCACTGGTAAAACGCAGTCTGGTGCCAGTGGGCAGTGTGGATTACAGCAGACAGGAAGACATTTTGTGTGTCCATGGGGATAAGCTTCCCTATCCCAAAGCTGACCTAACTGTGACCAATATGTTAGTTTCTGAAGAGGGGCAGTCTGTCTGTCAGATCTGTCTGGAGTTTACCCTGCCTTTTGTCCAATGTTAGCTGGGATTGGCTCCAGCCCCCCATGACCCTCAAAAGGATAAGTGGTACAACAAATGAATGGATGGATGGATTTTGAAACAATCCAAGAGTATTGGGATTAGAGGTTAAAAATTCAACTCATATACTGTACATCTGTCCATCCATCCATTATCTATACTGTTTATCCTTATCTATTGGCAACATCACATTTTGAAAAGCCTGGACTTAAGAGCTCAAACCTTGGTATCAAATACCACTGAGACATGACAATGACTCATTGCAGCGTGCACACTAATGATGTTGGATGAACACTCTGTAGATGCTGCTCTTCACAATCAAAACAACATAGAGCAGTTTTGCAGTATGCCTGATCCTCAGATATTTCTCTGCAAAACATTTTAACATTTCAATGAGTGACATGTTTCAGTAGTGCTGATATTCTGATCTGTAAATGTTCACACAAAACTATATTTACCTCTCAAAGCTTCAGCTTAGGTTCACATCACTGTGTGGGTTACCATGCCATCCGTGACATCTTTCCTGTCGATCTGCCAGGACACACTTTTGACACTCATTTTCGAGCACTTTCACTCTCGGTGGGGTGATAGTATGGTTTGATTCTGCGGCGACAAAGGAAGGGAACAAATAACTAGAAGTAGAACTAAAACTAGAAGTGTGACATTTTGAGAAAGGTGATTACACACTAATAAAAACATGTTTTGTATGTTCCATTTCTGCCAGTAGATCCACATAAAGGTTACACACTGGACCTTCAATTAAGGTCTGAACAGAAAAAACATGATGTCAGTTCTTATATGGATGTTTTTATATAAAAAACTTAATACTGAATTAGTATGGGTTAAATCAGCAGATGTCTAATGTAAATTTAAAAAAAAATTTTTTTTGATGAATAAAGATAATAAGATACGTTCTCTACACAAGAGAGCTTTCATGATGACCATTGAACCTGCAGATTTTTACAAATCACAGGATGGCATCTGGTGGTGTGAATGCAGACTAGAACCAACTGAATACCTGTCCCCTCACCCTTCCCTTTCCAGACATGTTGGAGAGTCTACGGTGGCTGTCAGGATACAAAATGGCATCAACTACAGCATTGAGGAGTCTGTCAAGTGAAGAGGGTCATTCATATTGCTATATTTAGACATTGTATTTAGTTTTTGATCTGTAAAACGATAGGTAATACCGACATGTACTCTTTCCTTTCTGCTTCTTTGTCTTCTTCATCTTCTGTATATAAACTGTTCATTTTGTCCGTTCTGAATTGGAGAAACTGAACACACTGTTGCACGCGGATGCTATTTGCACCCAGGCATCAGTAGCCAACAATAAGCTACTATAGAAACATGGCAGCGTAACATGGCAGACTCTGTAGAAGAGGACCCACTCCATATGTAGATATACATGGTGATTATACATTAATCAAAACATACGCATGTGTATTATATTCCATTTCTGCCAGTATATCCAGTTGTTTCAACCACTCAAAGTGCTTAACACTACATTCACAGTCACACACACATTCATACAGCACTTGTTCTTCTATAAAGCTCTCTAACATACACATTCACACACAGATGACACATGGGGGGCAATTTGGGGTTCAGTATCTCATCCAAGGATGCTTCGCCACATTGACTGGAGGAGATGGGGATCAAACCACTGACACTAACTTGTAGGCTGTCTGTGCAAGCAGCTTATTTTGACCTATAGTTATAATGTAGCCAATCAGTTTAGTGGGAGGATGAAGAACTTCAGTTTCTTTGCTGAGATAAAGAAAGTGCTCCATTACATGTCTCTAATATAGCTTGTGGGAAAGTATGACACAGTTTAAGTCATTTTATCATACAGGCAGAGTAAAATCAACAATAAAAAATCTGGCTATAGCTCATATACAGTTCACAGATGTTTTCCCTCTGTTTAACTCAAGTTAATCCAATAAATTTTTGGGTCTTTCTATGAGATCTGTGTTTATCGTTTTTAAAATGTGTAAAATGTGTGAAACCAATGAAAATGTGTGAAAACTTTTTATGATGAATTTGTCTAATCTAGGTGTTAACTGTAGATGTTACATGTCAATGACAGTTCAGTGAACAGTGGTAAGTTGAGGTGCAGAGTGCAACAGAGTTTGTTATCTCTAGTAAAATCATCTCAGGAGAGAAGAAAACAGCTCATGCTGTGATGTGTTTCTTGACTAGAAAATCTGTGTAAGGTATCAACAAATGACACAGGTATTTAGTACAAATTAAGGTTGAATGTGTAATGCCAAACTGGTTGGACCCAAATGCACGACTCAAGAATCAGGTGTTCAGGTACAAGCCAAGTGTTTAATAGCAGTTTAGGTACGAGAACAAAAGTTCAGGGGGAGGTACAAAAATCGGCAGGCAAAATCAAGTCCAAAAACACAAGGAGCAGTCAAAACACAGGGAACGCAAAAAACTCACAAGAAAAAGGCTGGAATGCTGGTATGGAGACACACGAAGAACTGGCACAGAAGGGGGTGGGGGTGGGGGGGGGTTATATGCTGAGAGACAGGGAAGCCATGACACACAGGTGCAACACATTAGGGCGAGGGCAAGTGATCACACAGGCGGGGAGAACAGGAGGGCAGGAAGTCAAGGGACCTGGAACGAGAGACAAAGGTGAGTGTATCACAATAAAACAGGAAATGACACAAAAGGATGGGGAACACATGAAAGACATGACCTGGATGTGAGAGTTTGTTTCAAATGTGAAAAATTGTATTATTAATTTGTCAGTCACCTGTACAGTACACATTCTTACATACAAACACACAACTACAAGTGTTAATAGTACCCAAATACATCTAAATTAAGTCTCTGTAACTCAGAGACTTAAAATGAAGAGATGAAAGACGTCTCCAATCTCTGTTCACATTATACAATTTTATGAATGGATTGGATTTTTGCTGAGAGCACTGCAGACACACAGTTGAAATGTACAGTTTTAGTGGAGACAAAAAATAATCAAAATAAAAATTAGGATTTATATGACCCTGTGAATCTATTCAATGTTACCTGCTAGACAGAGCTACGGAGCAGTGTATGAGCAGTGTGATCAGTGTGATAATCTCTATACAGGTAAAATCAAGCATCATGAAGATAACTGAACTGAATTGTAGCTTATTGCTAGCTTATGATTCAAATGAGCAAACTCTTCATCCAGCTCTTCCTCCCTGTATAACCCAGGTCTCCAGCTGGTCCTTTGCTGGCAAACGTCTCAAAATGCAATAATAAACAATAATAATGGAAACTGAAAAGTGAAGGAAGGATTGGAAATTAAAACTGATTTCATGGCACAAATAGCTTAAATTTTTCCTTCTTCCAATCTCAGTTTGTTGTTGGTACAGCTGATAATAATGTACCTCAGAAAATGTGACTAGCCAACTGTTCAAACTGGACTTTCACTGAAAACAGAATCCGGTTTAATCTCAGAGTCAACCATCAACTGCTGGTACCACAATATTGTATCATATGAGCTGATTGAATGGCTGCAGCTGATTGCTGCAGAATCATGAAGTCCCAAAAATCCCCAGTGGAACCCAACAGACTTCTCTACTCGAAAGACTTGAAAGACAGGGTACACCCTGGACAGGTCACCAGTCCAATGCAGAGCTAATATATAAAGAGAGACAACCACTCACACTCATATTTAGTCACCAATCAACCTAACCTGCATGTCTTTGGACTGTGGGAGGAAGCTGGAGTACCCAGAGAGAACCACAGAGCTTGAACTAAAATATTGAATTTTTAGTAAAGGACAGTCAGAGGATTTGAATTTAAACCCTACAGGAGAGTGATCCTGTTGGGGTGTCTGATCATGGTGACTAAATGTTACTTTTCATTTCTGTTGCTGCACTGACAGACTGATCAGACACTGTGGAATGAACATAGAGAGGAGGAGACAGAAATTTAGTACAAAGAGTGTTCTGGCATGGCTCCTCTGTTGTATACAGTCTATGGGTGCTGCTTGCATGTGCTCTCCTTAGCTGTGCTGTGTAGACTAAAGAACAAAATGGAGGACACAGAAACAAAGTCTAAGAGTGAAGTTTTTTTTAAAGGTACAGTACCTCAAACTGCCTGTAGGTGACACAAATATACATAAACACTGACTGGTGCCAGAACATAATAATAATCATCATCATCATCATAATAATAAGTGTGGGAAAGCCATGGAAGCTATGTTTTTATTTACTGTAATGAACATAATAAGCAAATACAATATCAATTTTTTGGTTCATCTCTCTCCCTCTCTCTGTTGAACCAGGCAACTGGTGACTTTCAGTGTCAGTATCTTTCTAATTCTTATCTAATTGCAGAATGTTTGAGTTTGATGACGTGGAACTGCTCCTTTTTTTTTTCTTTTTTTTTTTTTTAAAGTGCCTGTGTGTCTTACAGTATCTGAGTATCACCTAAAGGAGGAAGTAAAGGAACAGAGCAGAGAGTGAACAAGATTTGCATCAGTTTCCACTGTTGATCAGCATTCTGGGTTCATCCTTCAGTAATTCATAATGATAATGATAAAAAACATTCAAAAACATTTGACATTTTGTCCCTGAAACAATGTCCTTGTTACTTTCCATAATCCAGAAAACACATTTAGATGTGTTTTACGTAGCACAACAACTAGTCATTCTTACATGTGCACTACAATTTTTATCAGCTTTTACCTGGCCTCACCTCATCAGCATCCCTCTGATGTTTTCCCTCAGTGTGAAGTCCCACTTGCCTGCAGAGGGATTTCCTCTCTGCAAACAGAGCCTCCTCTGTGTCTGAAACTGGAGAGGTCAGCATTCCTCTGCCCAGGCCTCAAATAGGGACCCAGATTCTTGCAGAAATAGTCTAGATTTCCCCCCAGGAGTGAAAACCTATCCTCTGTTCCTGGGTAGCTGCCGCCCTTGACAAGGACAATCACTGTCTTTGTGAAGCCAAGCTGGTGCCAACAGACTGAGCCCAGAGCAGGTTTATCCTGTAGCCCCTCAGCTCTGCAGTCTGAGCTGTGCAGATGACCTGCCTGGATGTGGAAACACTGGATTATTTTGGATAAAAGGAGTCCACAGGACAACTTCAGAAGATGCACAAATATCACAATCAGTGCTGGATTATCAGAGCTACATGTGTTTTCTTGGTGGATTATGGATATTCAAAATCTTTATTTTCAAATTGGATTCACTGGCCTGGATAAAACATCACCAGCTTTTTTAGACTGCCTGACGACAACAAGGAGTATCCACCAACTGAGAGGTAGGCCACAGCTATTCCTCTTTTCTAACTCAGACATACAGCCAAGTCAAGAGTCACATTTACTGAGTTGCTCATATTACATGGGCAACCTTTTTAGACCACAGAAAGGAAATCTGTTGACTGATCACTCTGAGAAACAGTTTTTGACAGTTTTAAGTTATGAAGAAAAGTAACTCAAATTAAAAGCAAAATGTTAAACTGTTGCCTCAAAATGTCTCCCAGTCTGTACTGAGTTTTTAAGCAAACAAGGCCAGGACTAAAACCCAATTTAGCCCGTAAACCAAGGTTGAGAGTCTGCTGTGGTCCAACAGACCATCCTCCTGTTGCATCTTTTCCTCTTTCCACACACTCACAGCATCTGTCTCTGTTCAGATAGGCTCTTCTTGGGAATTACTAGAGGTTTCAATTGAACAAGCAGCAGAAAAAAAAGACATTTAACAGACTTTTCCTTAGTCTCGTTTGGTCAACAACTGTACAACTGTTTAGAAAGTATAAAGAGGTATAACGCTTTTTGGGGGGGTGGGGGGGGGCAGTCAGTGAGTCAGTCAGGGAATTAGGCAGGATTCAATGTTAGACCACTTAACATGCTTTATTTCAGCATTCAAAATAATTAAAAACATCTCAATTTATTATACATATACAAAATAGGTACAGATCCTTGTGGTGTTTTTCCCCCATAGGTGTGTCTGTCTGCCTTCTCTCACAAACGTTTTGCTGATGGCTCTCTTTCTGTGCATTTTAAAAACTTTTTTGATTCCAATTACTTTTTCTTTGAGAAAATTTACCCTTCGCACAAGAAAACAAGAAACTAACCACAACAGATGTGTGGATAAAGAGGTGGAGAAGAATTTGGATGACAGAAAGGTGGACAGCAAGTTCAAAACATAAAACCAAAAAGTGTGATGAAGAGATGCAGATCCACTTTTCACTTGAACTCAAAAACAGAGCTAGAGTTTCACTGCCAGCACTACCAAGGCTGGAAACTGAGGAAGTCTGTCTCATTCTGGACTCCAAGAATAAAAGCTGTGGTTTCATTTTAGCACCAAGAAGGCCCTGCTATGCCAGAGTGACCACAACACTACAGAACAGTATAGCCATACTGAACAGGCAGGACACTTCAAAGAAAGAATAGCACCTTTTAGCTGTTTCTGCTTCTGCTAAAGTGTCAATAAACCTTGACTACCCCACCAATCGCCACAAGTACTGCAGGCATTTCTAAAACACTGGGCCCTTTTTCATAGCTGGATTTCCTTGCTTTCTGAGGTAGCCATAGGATATGTTTTTCTTTCAGAAAAGAGGTTTAAACCCATGTTTCTCTGCTGGTGGTTTTAATGTGACTTTTCTTTAGAAAACAGGGAGAAACAGAGAGAAACAAACAAGAAAGTGACCACAACGACAAACATCACAACAGCTACAACATCAGCGGATGAGGAGGAAGGAGTTGTCAGCCTTGTCTGGGGTAGATGGAGGAGGGTGGCAGAACAACAGAGACAAACATGGCTGTCAGTTTCACCGTTTATTCATCAACACCTGAAACGTGGTACAAAGCAATTGGGTTCTGTCTGTTGGGACTGTCCTTTCATTCCTCTCACCGCAGTGGTGTATAAAAATACAAAAGTCACCTGTGTGTTTCTTGTTGGTTTCTGTAAACTCCAGAGAGGCCTGGTTTGGCTGGATGAAGAGGGGAAGTAATTTTTTACACTTTACAGAAGCATATATTATTTTCTTGTTGCCAGTGAAACAAAATGTCTTCTCTACGGGATCCTTGGTGTTGGTGATGGTAAAAAAATAAAACAAAACAAACCAAAAAAAAAAAAAAAAGTCAGAAACGAAAAAAGTAGTGGTCCCAAAGACAATGATGCAGACACTGCCACATCACTGCCATCTTGTTGAAGTGCAGGTTTTAGGCAAAGTGGACCATCGGAACAACGGCCGAATGGAAAGTCGTAGAATCAGGAGCGAGGGGTTGGATTTTTCAGAAAAATGGCATTAGAAGAACGTTTTGGTGGGTTTTTTTTTTTTAGAGAGAGATGACTGCTAGAAAAAATAAAACACACTCACACACACAACAACAATTTCAAGTCCAGATTTCTCTTTTTACAAGAAACAGACGGGTCCAACTTCAAGGCCAAACTCTTGGTCTGGAGCACCAACGTCCATAGGAGCAATATCAATGATGGGCAGACGAGATGTTTTCGATGTCTTGTAGTCGATGACTGTCTTGCCCCATGTACCGGTGTGTGACTGGAAAGGCAGAAGGAGAAAAGGGGAGTTAAAGTCAATATTCAAAATGGCCACTGCATGGATAATACTGGAAATTTCAAGTTTTTGCTTTTAGGTTTTTGAAATCTTGTTTAGCGCAGATGAACTGCAAAACTTCAGTAGATAGCACGCATGTAAGATGTCTTATGTACTCCTTTATATTGCAATCTTAGTTAAAGCCACCTTCAGGGAATGTATATGCATACTGAATTGTTGAATTGACTTTTAACATCGAATTCCTTTAATTCTGCTGTGAGTGGAATTGGGATCAGAATATTAAGTAAAGATTTCTCACCGTGCATCCATCCTCCAGGACGCTGTAGGTGAAGCGGCTGTTGCCCTCGGCTCTGATCTCGATCTCGTTGGAGCCCTGGAGGAGCAGGGCCTTCTTCAGGTTGCCAGCATTGGCGTCCATGTAGGCAACGCTGTTCTTGCAGTGGTAGGTGATGTTCTGGGATGCCTCGGTGGACATGAGACGCAGGAAGGTCAGCTGGATGTTGACGTCCTCAGGCAGAGAGCCCTCGCTGCCGTACTCGAACTGTGTAGGAAAGAGAGGAAGGAGTTTGTGATTGGAACTGTGAGAGTGGAGGAGGGATAAGAGACAAAGGGGTACGATGGAGTTGAGGAATAATTGATAAACACAGAGGAAAAAGGAGAAGAGAGGAGGGGCTGAGGAAGGAGGAACTGAGATGGAAGATGACCCAAGGAGAGGGCAGGGAGGGATGGAGTCTATGGGTAGGGTGAGGTTAGTGACTGCAATGAGAGGAGGATGAAGATGGACAGGATTAGGCGATTAAAGAGACATCAAAGAAACCAAGGAAAGGTGGAGGAGGAGCTAAGAGTGAGGAAGTACTAAGATTTGGATGTTTACCTGGAAGCCATCGTTCATAGCCTCTCCGAACCAGATGTGCTTCTTCTCCTTGATGTTCTTGCTGACGTACCAGTTCTTCTGGGCAACCTCGCGTTGAGTTGGGGATACACAGGTCTCTCCAGTCTCCATGTTGCAGTAGACCTTGATGGCATCCTGAGTGCAGCCCTGGTCAGGGTCAATCCAGTACTCACCTAAAGAACAAGGAATTCAGAAAAATCAGAAAAAATCAGAACTCCTATTTGTCTTCCAGGCAATATCCCCAATCCCAAATCTACCAACTACCTTATGCTATCTTAAGTTTACTATTTGTCCAGTCATTTTAATTCTTCTAACGGTTATTAATGCCCATTAGGGCAACCACCACCCTTTCAATTGTCCTACCACTGTACTGAAAATACTCACCGCTCTTCCAGTCAGGGTGGCACATCTTGAGGTCACGGCAGGTTCTGGCGGGGTTCTTGCGGGTTCCATCAGGGCTGCGGATCTGCTCAATCTGCTGGCTGAGACTCTTCAGGGTGCTGTCCACCTCCAGATCACGGTCACGGAGAACGTTAGCATCATCAGCGCGGTACATGCGGAAGGGATCAGGTGCCTTCTCCTGAGGCTGGGCGATGAAGCCAAGGTCGAATCCACCACCAGGGGCTCCAGGTGCTCCAGGAGGACCAGGAGGTCCAGGAGGTCCCTGCAGGAGATGGACAAAGAAGAAGGGGAAAAAAACAAGAGAAGAGGTTGGATAATTCGTAACTGCTTAAGGGTTTGTGGTGCACTTAAAAATCACAACCTCCTTGTTCCTTGAGTTAGGAGACACAAAATAAATAAACGAATGAATGGATGGATAGTTAAACAGTTTGTTAGACTTACAGCAGGTCCCATCTCGCCACTGCGTCCACGAGGTCCAGGAGGTCCAGTGGGTCCAGGCAGACCACTCATACCATCCTTACCAGGAGAACCAGCAGATCCAGCAGGGCCCTGCAGACAGAATAGAGGAAAACCTTAAAGTGTCTGAATGTAAAGTCCCACCAAACACTTTTAGATATGGAAAATGAAATATGAAAACGTAAAACTGCTTTAAGCAGTTTAAGATTGTGAAGCCTATTAACTCACTCTAGGACCAGCGGGTCCAGCAGAACCAGCAGGTCCCTGCTCTCCAGGGGGTCCCTATGAACAAAAACCAAAAAAGGAGTTAGAAGTTGAGTATGTATTCAATGTGCTGTTTGTATTCACTAGGTGTAGCCTTGTAAGTAAGGTTACATACAGAAGGTCCAGGAGGTCCCTGCATGCCAGTGAATCCTCTGTGTCCCTTCATGCCTCTCTCTCCAGCCTCTCCAGTCTCTCCCTTGTCTCCACGAAGTCCAGGAGCTCCCTGTCGGAAGGAAAAAGGGGATGAAGTTTTGTTTTGCCTTTGTCAGCATAAAGTTCCATCTTCTGTAGTAGTCTATTAATGGTGCTGATATTGTTACTTACAGCAGGGCCACGAGGTCCAGCAGGGCCAGCAGGGCCAGCTGGGCCAGCAGGTCCCTAAATAGAAGAAAAATCAGTTTTACATAGAGGCAGGTTGCTGTGAAATGCAATTTTTGCTGTCATCTTCAGTAGATCTACAGTAATATCTGTAGTTAACCAACATGAAGTTTGACAAATCCATAAAAAGACTGAGGCGGTGACTAAACCGAGGAATTATCAGGGTGGCTTCATCACTCACAGTCTCTCCACGGTCGCCGTTCTTTCCAGCGGGTCCAACAGGTCCGGGGGCACCAGGGGGTCCAGGGGCACCAGGGGCTCCAGCAGCGCCTGTCTCTCCACGGTCTCCCTAAAATGCAAACACAACATTTCTTCTAGAAACTTTACTGTGTGTGATAATGATAGCTTTTCAGCTAGCTAACTACAGTAGATGCTCAGCTAAATCAGTGTATCTAGCAAGAGCCACTGTGTTGTTAGCATGTTGACTCTTATAAAGCTCATTCTTCTGGCAGAGACTGAAACTGAAGCCATTTAAAAAATTAGCTTAGCCAACTGATCTCCTTGACAAAAATAAGCTAGCTGTCTGCTGCTGGTCAGTTAGCAATACACTCACCTTTTGTCCAGCAGCTCCATCCCGACCAGCTGCTCCTTCGTTACCAGGGGCTCCCTAAAACAAAAGCACACAGCAGGTTAACTGATTAAGGAACACCTTCAGTGTTGCTTTATAAACACTTGTACACGAAAGACAGGCAGATAGCCTTGTCGTTCTCAGCTGCAATTGTTTCGTCATACCTCGCGTCCAGGCTCTCCAGGGGCTCCAGCCAGTCCAGGGGGTCCCATGGGTCCAGGAGGTCCACGCTCACCACCGGGGCCAGCAGGTCCCTGCTTTCCAGCCTCTCCCTGTGGGTGACGCAGCCACAATCAGTGCAATTGTAATATTCTCAGATGCTTTTCTAAATGTTAAAAGCCTATCTGGGTTTGCTTAGTCCTGCAGGTGCTAAGGAAATGAAAGGAAGTTACTAATTAAACAGAATAGAATTTCCCATTCATTATCAGGGCTTTTCTTTTCAGTAGAAGTGATCTGATTTGTAAAACTAAAAACTTACAGCAGGTCCATGCAGGCCGGGGAAACCTCTCTCTCCTCTCTGTCCAGGCAGACCAACAATACCACGCTGTCCAGCAATACCCTGAGGTCCAGGCAGACCAGCGCTACCCTGCATGGGGTGACAGAGACAAACAAAGATAAATTGGTTAGACTTCAAGGTGCAGGGTGGCAGAAATGACAGCAATCAACATCTAAACCAAAGCTGCATGAAGTCAGTGAAAATGTGGAGACTTCATTAAGTCACTGCTACTACTTATATAATAATTTCTTAATTTAGTGAGTATCAAATCAATCTGACATTTATTGGAAATCAATCATTTGCTTCTGTGATAGACTGCGGTGGAAGTGGCTCATTCTTGTGTTATACGGGTCTGCAGTAAAGAAAACTTACAGGAGCACCATCAGCACCAGGGCTACCCTTCTCTCCAGAAGATCCTGGGGGTCCAGCAGCACCAATCTCACCAGGGCGACCAGCAGGTCCAGTCTCACCACGGTTTCCTTTGGGTCCTTCCTTGCCAGCGGGTCCAGCGGGTCCGGGAGCTCCAGGGTTGCCCTGTGTAGGGAAGGGGTAAAAAATAGCACTGTTAAAAACCATCCAGGACTTTGACCTCAGCCACAAGAACAAGAAGTGCTAGTAACATTGGAGAAAGACTTACAGAGGGGCCGGGAGGTCCAACTCTGCCAGCAGCACCAGGGAAGCCAGTAGCACCCTAAGGGGACAGACAGAGGTATATTAGGTGACAGAGGCTGGGAAATGGCTGTATCAAGTCAGTGCAAACAATTAAAAAACAGAGATGAATCATAAACAGTGGGTTTTTGTGCAACATAAGTAAAACATCTGAGTTTAAACATGTTTTATAGTGTATTGTGTCTAGAGTACTTTTTCAGTGTTTTCAACTTTCTTTGCTCAGCTCTTATAACAATTCAGTAGTGCTTGAGATATCCATGATCTAAGAACTGATGGTAGTCAGACAGGTTGGTATAAATGTAAATGTTAAAGAGGAAGAGACGGACAGAGAAGGAGGAGGAGGAGTGGTGACTTACAGGAGGTCCAGCAGGTCCACGGGCTCCCTTGGGGCCAGTATTTCCAACGGGACCCTGAAAGGACACAACATAGTATCAGTCAACATGAGATAACCAGTAGCAGGCAATGTAGCTATTTATTGCAAATCACTGCATCTTCCATAATGTGATGGGGTGAAAAAAATAATATAAGTTCACAAACCTGAGGTCCAGGGGCACCAGTGGGTCCAGCAGCACCAGGGGGACCAGCATCTCCCTTAGCACCATTATCTCCAGGCTCTCCTTTAGCACCAGGCTGTCCATCAGCACCCTGAGTTGGAATGGCGGTAGATAGAGAGAGAGAGAGAAAAATCATTTTTCAGTAAATTCTGTGATAAAGCTGCAAACAAAAGGAAAACGGTTGGTAAGAGAAGCCAGGACATTCATGGAGGAATGACTTACAGGAGGTCCAGCGAATCCAGCAGGTCCAGGTGGTCCGGCCTCTCCACGCTCACCCTGAGAAAGAGACGGATTATGAAATGTCAACCAAGGAAGATTCACAAATCAAGTGGCTAGAGAACTTTGAATTGAAGGTTTCTTTACTGATCCTCAGAGGGACAGACAGACTGTTGCTTACAGGGGGTCCACGGGCTCCAGCAGGTCCGACAAGTCCAGGGGCACCAGGCTCTCCCTTATCTCCGGTGGCTCCAGCAGGTCCGGGAAGTCCAATTGGTCCAGTCAAACCGCGGGGACCATCCTTACCAGGAGCTCCATCAGCACCCTTTGCTCCTTGGTCACCCTACGTTATTGGATGATGAGGGGGTTTGGGGTACAAAGGAAATGATCATACATTAGATTCTGTAATACTGGGAGCATTCTGTAAGCTGTACTACAACAGACCAGTAATTACTGTAGAAAATGTAAATGTGGTGATAATGGGGGGCTACTGTGGATGGTGGGGATGGCTTTAAACTGGTCAGATTCATCATAGTGGAAGGCCTGATCAAAGATTTGTTACTTTAATGAGTTTTATCTCTAATAACCCTGAAAGTGATACTAGTGCACTAGTGTACATCTGAAGTTATTAGTTACACCTCATGCCATGCTATATACTAGGAATACTGTTGACACAACTCACTCTGTCTCCCCTCAGTCCTGGAAGACCAGCTGCACCGCGCTCACCAGGCATTCCCTGCAGTCCAGGAGGACCCTGAGCTCCGGGAGCACCAGGGGCTCCGGCATCTCCCTAAGGAGGAAGAGGAAGTAGGTGAGCAAGGCAAGAAAAAGGATTAGGAGAAAGAAATCAAAATAGTAGAATATGCTACCTGATCACAAGATATCCATTCTTCTCTTTCAATATATGCCAGGATTTACCTTAGCACCATCGTTTCCACTAGCTCCAGGGGATCCACGGGCACCAGCTGGTCCTACAGGTCCAGGTGCACCACGCTCACCAGGGAATCCTCTGTCACCCTGAAGGGAGGAGGTGGCTAAGAGTTAGGTAAGTTGAAATAGGAGTGCAGGAGTGGTCAAACAACTCACGAGGATCTATGTGACTGTGGCTCGCTTCTGTAAAAGGTGAATGGTATTCCCCAAATGGAGGTACTAACTAATGTGAGGTATAATGCTTTCATCTTGAAATACATCTGTTTTAAAACATACATTTCACTTCCATTAACAAAGATAACTATCTGGAAAGCAAGTCTCTTTTTTATGAAACGACTTTCCTCAGGTGGCACTATTGGAGGTCCTTCTTTTTGTTAGTTAAAACTAGCCATATCATCATCATATCATGCACAGCTAGCCAACATCTCTTTAGTATTAGCCTTATTAGCTAGCAGGTAGTAGCATTAACATCAGTATGTTAAATGTGCTAAATGAACCTGTTGGCAAGTTAGCAAGCTAACAGCTCTTTGCTAACAGTGTTTGGGCTAAAAAATAGGGCAAAAGTTGAGCCAGTTCACTGTGTTATAGTAACCTACATTTTTAACCAACATTTTAGCTAATTTTAACTTACATAGCTGAATCAATTTAAAACAACAACAAAAACAACATTTTTCTTAACTGTTTGTCATGTCGTTGGTAGAAATTTATTCATTATAAACTAATATACAATTTTGAGTCTCCATTTAAATATACTGCTGGGATCAGACTATTGAGTAATTGTGATATGACGATAATGAGCAACTTACTCTGGCTCCAGCAGGTCCAGGGGCTCCAGCCTCACCAGGCAGACCCTAGATCGACAGAAATAGAGGGAGAGGCGATTTAATGCATTAATTCACTAGAAAGTATCCATTTGATCAGAGTATGTCGATCACCCTCAGCCAGTACCTGCTCTCCGGGCTTTCCAGTCTCACCAACAGCACCCTGGGGTCCTGGGAGACCCTGGAATCCAGGAGCTCCAGCAGCTCCTTGCTCTCCTCTCTCACCAGCGGGACCCTGAAAATGAGCAAGAGGGGAAGTGTCAGAGCTAACAGAAATGTGTAGTTTGAAGTATTTTGTAGTGAGAGGCCATCAGGCATACAAGGGATACTGCAGCTGAGCCAAGTGTTAATGTGGGCATGTGTTTTACTTACAGCAGGTCCAGCAGGACCTGGGGCACCAACATCACCATCCTTTCCAGGAGCACCCTGGGAAGAAAGATGGCAGACTTTTAGTCACACAGGATCTATACACAACAAGAAAATAGTAGAGTACAGTAGATAGTGTAAACAACTTACAACAAGGCCAGGGGGTCCCATTACTCCTCTCTCACCGGGCTTTCCACCCTCACCCTACAGACAGGAGTAGAAAAGCACAGTTACCAGAGATTTTATCAGTAGCCTAGTTAGCCCATTGACTAGTGAAACATCTGATCAAGTATACTGTAAAGCAGTTGTGACACATTACTTACAGCGGCTCCCTTGGGTCCGGGGAATCCCATGACTCCAGGCTGGCCTCTAGCTCCAACGGGGCCAGGGGGTCCGGGGCGGCCATCTTGTCCAGGGGCTCCCTGTTCAGGAGGATTAATTAAGGATCAACTTACATAAACTTCAACTATAGGTGTTTTGATGTTATTATGATAAAAATGAGTGAAGATGAACTTACAGAAGGTCCCATCTTGCCATCAGGTCCAGGGCTGCCGGGGCTGCCAGTCATACCCTACAGGTCAGAGGTCAGGGGTCAGAGGAGAGTCTGTGCAGTGGATAAATTATGTTGGTGACAATTATGTGACAGATTGTTAGCAGGGTATCTCACCTTAGCTCCAGGCAGACCAGGCTCGCCAGTGCGGCCAGGCTCACCAGTGGCACCTTTAGGTCCAACCACTCCAGGGGCACCACGCTCACCAGGGGCACCCTATGATAGGCAGAGAGAGAGGAAAAAAAAGGCAGACAGGATTAGTAAAATCTAAACCATTCTGGAGCATCTCAAAAGTGAAATGGAAAGATGTATCAGTGTGTGTCTATATGTTTTACTCACTTTGGGTCCAGCAGAGCCATCAGCACCAGGGAAACCACGACCACCAGGACCACCCTGTAAAGAGAAGCAAGCACATCTTGCTTAGTCCTATGAGCAAAAGCCAACATGTAGACATGGATGCCCTATAGTATGAGCTGAATCATGTCCTGTCTTTTGTGTATTCCATGTGTATTGTGGAAAATTCTACTCAATCTTAGTTAAGTGTTACAGCACTGTTGGGACTGATTGCAAACTTTAGCAATCAGTTTAAATATTTCTTCCACCACCTAGTGGTAGCATGAGACTCTGCAACCCCAAGCGTAATCTATTCTTATTCCATTCTGTTCTGTTTGAGCCTTTTTCTGTTTGCCCATCATGCACAATATGTCATTTACGGTTCTACTTTTTCTGGACTGCAGGAGCTTTAGAATGTTTTTACATGGTCTTGATGAGATGAGGATGTCTGCATTATTTGTACCCTATCCTATTATATCATATACAGTAAGTAGGAAATATTTTGACCATTCTTCTGTTTGGTTTCCAAGCAGAAAAGAACATTTAATCCATTTTGCACTGGCCAGCATAATGTTCTGTTTTGTTTTGTTTTTTATTTATTTAAAATCATGTTAAGTCTGTAGCTACACAAAAGTAATCAAATTAGTGTGCCTTAAAATGGTAATTTAAGCAAAAATTTTAAAAAGATTCTAAATAGATGCTCTATTAGATACAGATACATTAGATACACTTTTTCTCTTTGGGGTAAGAATGCACCATCAGAAGGAAACTATCACTTTCCCTCCCCACTATAGTTAGTTTAAAGAATATTATACCATATAGGCTGATGTACTAAAAATTGCGTTAAGATACATACTCGCTCTCCAGGAGCTCCACGGACTCCTGCAGCACCAGGCTCTCCTCTGGCTCCTCTCTTGCCCTCCTCACCAGGAGGTCCTGGGGGTCCTTGAACTCCTGGGGCACCCTGGAGAACACACACAGACAGAATGTGACCAAATGTGTATAAATGAGCGAGCGAGCTAAGGTTCATGCTGATGACTGTGGTGAACTTACAGCCTCTCCCTTGGCACCGGCCTCTCCCTTGGCTCCTGGGGAACCAACATCACCCTGAGGGAAACAATCAAATACGCAATCATGTACAGATGAATTAAAAAATAAAAATCAGTTCAATAGCAACTGATATCAGTCATCTAAAACGAATAGACATATACAAAAACTAAATAATAACCTGTATAGAGCTAAAAAAAAAATGCTAGTTTTGGCTTTGGCTAGTTCTGAGAAAGCTTTACTCACAGTGTTACCCTTTGGTCCGGGGGCGCCAGCAGCACCCTGAGGTCCTGGGGGTCCACGGGGTCCAGGGAAACCGGGAGCTCCAGCAACTCCAGCAGCACCCTGCAGGGGGCAGCACACAACAACAGCACAGTCACATCATATTGCATTGTACTGGCAATAATGAGTCTCTGTGTCTATGCTAACTATAAAAACCCAGCCCTGGCTGCTTTGTTAGAGCCTTACTCAATCTTTTGAGCTAGACAGGGATTCAAACCTTCAACTCTGACATGCTTATAAAGGAAATGTAATACTCACAGGGGCTCCCTTAGCTCCGGGGGCTCCATCAGTTCCGGGGTTTCCCTGAAAGGAGAAAGAAGGAGAAAAATTTTCATCAACAATCCAGGAGCCAGAGAGTTCTTCTGAATGATTAAGATACCATTAAGCCAGTGAGGAAGTTTTACTTTCTATATTTAATACTTTGCTTTGTAAAATTGAAAGTGAGCCACAAATAATTATTTTGTGGTCCATTTACTTCCTGTTCAGAAAATATCAGTCCCCAAATTTGGACTGCCATTTTCTACATGGGAAGACAATGCACCATAAAAATCTAGAATTCTAACAATAATTAAGATATTATTGTTAGTACTTACAGCAGGTCCAGCGGGGCCAGCAGGTCCGGGGTTTCCAGGCTCACCACGGGCTCCAGAGGGGCCCTCAGCTCCACGAGCACCCTGAGGTCCGGCATCACCCTGGGTAGAGGAGGAACAAAGAACAAAACTTAGATAATCATGTCCAAACCATGGTCAAAGACTTGTAGAGCAATGAAAAATACTGGTATCAAAGCAAAAAGGCCAAAGGAAAGATTATATACGAGAAGAGGGGATTTTAGTTTTAAGATTACACTGTATTTAATTTAAAAATGATCAAAACGTCAGTGTGGCTTTTTTAAGAGCATTTGTTTGTTTTTAAAATGCCACTGCTTATGTCTCCTAGACCAAATCCCAGCCAAAAATGAACCAAAAGTAGAGCTAATTCAAAAAATCATAGTAATATCATACAGTATCACTAAATACTGATCTTCTCAATATACTGTTACCAAAGTTCGTACACTTGATGTCAACCCAACTGTAATTATTACTGTCCCTAGCTATGAGCAACTTCTTAATTTCCAGTGTTGTCAACAGCATAGTCAAGTTATAAAGCAAATGTAGTATCCATACTGACACTTAATTTTGTCACTTTCCCTGTATGAACACACTATATACCCTTAAACCTGACTGAGCATGTAATATGCAATTGGGACATAGTACAGAATTCCTTTGCAACTCATATGACCCTGTATGATCCCCACTCCATGTGACCCATGTTGGGTCAAAGGTCAAATTTAAAGTCAACTACCTAATTCTGCAAAGCACTGCACAGCCATGTCAGTGACTTTCTAATGAAGAGAGAAGAGAAGAGAAGAGAAGAGAAGAGAAGAGAAGAAGAGAAGAAGAGAAGAGAAGAGAAGAGAAGAGAAAAGAGAAAATTGGTTGAAGCAAAATGTTCGAGGCTTAGCTGTACCTTAGCTCCAGGGCCACCAGGGAATCCAGGAGGTCCAGCTGGGCCAGTGGGACCCTGAGAAGACACAATAAAATAAAAAGATTTTGAGCAATGTAGCAGATTCAAATGACCAGTGTTACCATTGTTAACACAGCAAAATAATTTTGATCTGGCTGATCTGTTTAACAGAGCAAAATCTAAACTTTTAATGACTGCATCTTAGATAACAGGATTTATACAAAGAAAGAAAGAGAAAATTAATACAATAACCTTACAAAATTACATTTACGCTACATTTACACCTAATTAAGGAAATATATTTTTAATTGGGAGTATTAGAGCTTATTTTTTGTGCTATCTATGACCTTTTCACTTGGAAAAGTAGCCAAGATTGCTCTGGAGATTTTTCAATAGCAGGGGTCATTGGAAGTTGTACATTCAAAAATGCTAAGCAAAGGACAGAGTTGCAGGTTCGTGGATGTTCACGCTAAAAACTGAGTTCTGAAGTTCTGGGAAAAATTGAAGCTTTAGAGAATGACTTACAGGAGGTCCAGCAGCACCAGCAGCACCATCATTACCACGAGCTCCCTGCAGCACACAGACAAACATGATTGGGTGATATGGTCATTTGCTGACGCACTGATTGAATGCAAAAGTTGAATGTGTATATGTTGACTCACAGCAGCTCCAGAAGCACCAACGCGGCCTCTCTCACCAGGCAAACCACGAGGTCCCTGAGATGGAGAGAGACAGTCAGTCAGTCAGTCATACTCTTTAAATTGGCATCAATTGGAAGGGAGAGGAATGACAGGATGGCAAATACATAAAAGACATAGGAGGTTTGTTCGACTCACCATAGCACCAGGGGTTCCATTTTCACCAGGAGCTCCAGCCTCTCCCTAAACATACAGGCACAAAGGTGAGGTGGTGAGAATGATAGAAACTGTAGCATCATTTATCAATAATAATCAATCCGGTCAATATGGCTACTACAAGCTAATAGCTTGCCAATATGGCTGCTACTACTTCTCCTTGTGACATCACTGTGACCACAGATAATACTAATACCTAAAGGGTCACATAAAAGTAAGCTTGTAAGACATTAGGAGTGGGCCTGAGGTTTAAACAACAGAAAGCATGCATTACAAACTGGGGGTGTGAAGTTAAAAGACATGTGCATTACATGGCAAGGCAGATCTAAAGAAAAGATGCTATTGGTTGCATTACAGGAAATATAGGAGCCAGTTTTAGGGACTGAAAGTCTGAATATCATAATGTCTACAACTTCAATTTTATGCATTCTTTCTCAACGTGTATCTTTTCAGTTCCCTAACTTTATGAAACTGCACTACTATTCACTGAGTACCCCACTAATACTATGAGCACAAGTTCTGCTCCTGCTACTACTATCACTATTGCTATTGGTGCCACTGCTACAGCTACTACTTCTATCACTACTGCCACTTTTTTTCTCTACACTGAGACATAGAAGATATGGAAGAGCAAGTAAACAAAGAGGGACGGTCACCTTGGGTCCAGCAGGACCAGTCTCTCCCTTAGCACCATCCAGACCACTGAATCCCTAAAGAGAAAGGGAGACATACACATCCATAGTTAGGAGATGCCATATTGTTGATATGTAGTTTGCTGAATGAGGAAATGTAAGTTTTGACTTACTCTGTGTCCCTTGATTCCGGGGAGACCAGGGGTTCCTGGGAAACCACGGGCTCCCTGAGAGAAAGATGACATAGGGAGGCAGAATTTAATATCACAACTCTGTGGTTGTTATTACTTAACAACTTTCTTAACAAATTCTTACTGATGCACAGTAATGTACTTACTGTACATCAGTAAGAATTATGCTGCAATGGCAACTTACCTGTGGACCGGGAGGTCCGCGCTCACCTGGGCGACCGGGTTTGCCAGACTCACCCTAAGAGAAAGAAAGGCGGAGAAAAGGGGATAAATGCAATGATAAAGTCATTCTGTGATCTAATCTGAGATATAGCTGATGAATATAAAACATCCAATGGACTTACATCCTCTCCATTCTTTCCAGGAGTGCCTGCAGGACCACGGGGACCCATGGGGCCCTGTAGAGAAAGACACACATTAGTTGACAATGGCTATAGACTAGCAAGATGCAGTGTAAGTGTGTATTTGCCTCTATGTTCTTAATACTCACAGAAGGTCCAGCCTCTCCAGGCTCACCAGGGGGGCCAGTGAATCCTTGAGGTCCCTGTAGGGGGAGACACACCAAAACACAATCACTAAACCTGTCATACTGCTGTATAAATATGTTAATCTCTTGGTATTTTGATATATTGCATATTAGAGCCAGAACAGAAGACATTATTTGTCTATGCTGTCTCACACACAGAGCGATACAGCTATCTTTGAAGTTTTGCTTCAGGCTGCTGTCAGCTGGCTTGAGTGGGAACAGTAGTCGTATAAATACAGTAGCAATGAGTACAACATAACGCAATTTGTTTCTTTGTATGGCAGCTTAGAGTGCATTCACAGATCTGATGTAGCTTGTTGCATCAGTGTCTCAGTCCAGATTTGATCCAGCCTCAAGAACAATCTTGTATTTTGTTGGTGACTGTGGTAAATCTAAGGATCTAAAAGCTATCAATCAGCTTAAGATCTTTCCTGGTGCTGATAATTCATATTTTAGTGAGAAGCACATAGGATAATGCAGCAATGTAAGTCTAACAACTGGACCGTTTTTGTTTCAACCCAAACAGTGTACCAACAGTACAGATGTTAGAGTAAATTAGCAGGCAATGGGAGTGCATTTGTGTTCAGCTCAGCCACCGGCTGAGTGGAAACTCATGTTTTTCTGTTACTTCCCTCCAGTCACTCTTCTTTTTTACCTAGTCTCTGTACTTTTATAAGGCATATTTATAAAGGTATGCCCAAATTTTTGACATTTTTTTATGGATGCATCTTTACATCAACTCATACTGCTCCAGACAGATGTGTCTTTCCATTCACTTTGCATTCAATATGTCTCCTTTTTTGCTTTCTGTTGTAGCAGAATATGCAGTAAGAGGCAGTTTGTCTACTTGCACAGCATTTTTTTTGAGTAGTGATCATGAGGCATTGTGTATGCTGATGTATATGTGTATGCTCTGTCCTCACAGCTTTAGATCTGCAACATTTTGAGATGAGGAAGAAAGAAGTGATGTACTTACGCTAGAACCAGGAGATCCAGGGGGTCCACGGGGTCCCATTGGGCCCTGTCAATCAAACACAGGCAAGGTCACACACCGCATCATCAGAATTCACAGGGAAATGATACAGTGTATGTATGTATATGTGTCTACCATGGGTCCAATCACAGCCACGGCAGGAGATTTCTCTTCATAGCCACCAGACATCTGAGGGGAGAAGTTCTGGAAAAAACAAAGATGGACACGTTAGGCACAGAGAAATAGCATTTTGTACATATTCATATTCTCTTATAAGGCATATTGTTTTAAAATGTCAATTCCCTAGACTATGTTTAGGTTTAAACTTTCCATGACATGTTTTTTTTTTGTCCTGGAGTATTATATGCCATGTAAAATATATAACTATATGTAAAACATATAATTGGCATATTGTTTCATACATTGTAAAACACTGCATTTTCATTTTTATGTCAAGGTCAAGACCCATTTCTCCTCAATCTTCACCTTTTCAATGACCTACTAGGACCTCATGGACAAAACAACATCTATTTTGGGCAGTCAAGTCAAAACAGCTTAAATTAAGTCTCAATCAAATCCTGACAATTGAGATCGATGCAGGAGCAACTTCAAACAAAACAGGTCAGATCTAATGTCATAATGCACTTTGATTTGCTCCAGTTGGTTTGTAACAACTGTAAGTGTCCAACTATGTGTCCTGTTTACTACTCTGCTTTACCATATCCCATCATATTGTTGTATTTCCAAAATAACCTCTTTCAACAGTTTTGTGGATGGTGGAGTCTTCCAGTGATAACACAGTTTCTTAAGATTTGAGTGTACACTTTGGTTTCCTTCATTTCTCTGTCAGCCAGCATAATCCTCTGACCTTTGACCTTATTGTGGTTACATACGATTGGTTGAACTCAATTTCTTCCCTTCGGATGCTACTGATGTTAACTGACCACAAAAGCAACTTTGTGACACGCACACACACTGTAGTAGAAGGAGAATATGCTATCTGAGGTGTGGTAAATCTAGGTTAATGTCAGCTTTAGAGTCTAGGTTTGCTTAGAGCTCAGTTAAAACAGAAGTCTGCCACTGACATTTTGTGGTCCATTAGCATTGCAGTCAGTTCTACATTAACACACTAACTGCTATTTGCAGCTATTTGTGGTGAGCATTTAGTTTGTGGTAAAGCTCTGCATAAGGATGGCAAATTAGACGGGGACTGTATGTCATGTTAGCTTTGCCTTAAATCTACAACAGAATGCAGAATTAACCTGGGAATGTTAACTGAGTATTCTAAAGAGTCAGTGTTACTTTTGTATGCTAACTTGGACGTCACTCATGAACTGAATCATAGCATACTAAATTAGATTGTGAGACTCTGGTAATGCTAGCTTAGCATGATAAGATGAGGCCTGTGGGTAGGAAATTCTTCCCATGGTAAACCCAACCACTCGACAATAAACAAATGAATTAATGGATCAAACAAGCATCAATAGCATCTCGGCTTGTGCATCTTAAGCATCTTCCCACCGACATTAATGAACTCCTGACTTTCTGACCCCAGACTGAAAGCTAAACTCCAAGTAAGAGTTAGTCATTTTAAGCAAAACTGGTTTGTGTGATAGATCAGCAAGATGATGAAACTTTAGCTGTGTCAGTGGAGTTCAGTGTGCTATGATTGGCTTATATTGGTCCATTTTTATGCCATTCACCAAATAACAGCACAGAGATATTGAAATGTTAGAAAACAGAAGCACTTTGGTGCTTTTCATTTGATATGAGAATGTAGCCTAACAAACCACAGGAAACAAAGGGAATTATGGGTAGTGGGGCATGAATTGTTTTTTTTTGTGTGTGTGTGTGTGTGTGTGTGTGTGTATGTGTCTGTGTGTGTTCTTAACTTGTCTAACCACCACAGAGGAAGGCTGGCTGACATAATATCAGAGCTCTGTCCGATGAATGAGTTACATGTATGAGTCATGTGACTTTTGTTTCCACTCCTGGTTGGGTAGTGACTGGTTGCCAGTAAAATAAAATCAAATAACTAAATTTAAAAAAAACAAAAACCCAGACAACTTACTCCACCGAGGCCAGGGGGTCCAGGGGGGCCGGGAGGTCCAGGAAGTCCGGGCTGGCCAGGGATACCATCGTTACCAGGGGGACCAGGAGGACCCTGCAGGTGTGGGACAAGACAGAAAAAGAAAGGAGGGGTCAGGCTCAAGAGTCAGAATAAAAGGGCCACCTGGATGCAGGGCTGTGATGCAAACACTCAGATACAAAGAGAGAAAACCACAACATCTACTGTTTGATTTGTTCAACCCTGAGTCACATGACACTACACTCCTGTTACATCATCATAACAGACCATTTCCTGTGTGTCTTGACAGGCTCACTTGCTCCCTATAGTGCTGAAAGCAGCATTGAACCTGGAGGAGATGCAGTTTACTCCCCCACAAGACTGACCATGTGACCAACTAGGAACGGCCTAGTGGTAGTCATGTCACGATGAAGAAGAAGGGTAAGAATAGTCCAAAAGTATTTGGTTTTCAAAAAGTCAAAAAGTATCATCAGTGCAGGCTGAAAATAAATGGTTATAATGAATTCTACATCATAACATCAGGAATACATTATAAAAATTATGACTGAAAACTTCTAATCATACATGATTATAAACACCTTCATTAACTCAGCTGCAGGTGAGTAGGCCCAAAGAAAATAGCCAAAGAGTCTTCTAGACTTTCAGATAAAACCTGACCAAAGATATATCTGCAGCTGGCTGAATCAAATCCAATTATGACAAATTAGATTACATGATCAAATCAAAATCAAATTTAGTCTGAGATTCCATCAATTTAGGTTGCAACTCTAAACCTTGTAGAAGAAAATAAAATTAAATATATATAAGATATAAAAGAAACTATGACTTGAGAATATCAGTCAGTTCTGTGTTTCTTGTGAAAATTATATCTTAATAGCAATTTGTGTGCTAATATTGGACAACCTAATTTGGACAGCCAGTGACAGTTTCTAACTGTACTTCAGCTCAGCAAAGTGTCAACTTCCCATCCTTCTCCAAACTACTTCACCCTCAGTCTGCAGGTTTCAGCTTGAACCCCTGGTATTTTTTCACTCAATAATCATTTCACTGCTCTCAGTGAATGACAAACTCTGTTGCTTTAATTTACATTATTACATTATGTGTAGAAACAAGAGACACTGACTTAATTCAGAAGTGGAGGTAACAAAGTGTAAACATCACACTTCAGTGCAGTTTTAAGAAGATACATGGGCACTTAAATTTTTATTTGCTATTTTCTGGAACTTTTGCAGACTGACTGAAGCTGCTTTGCAAGAAAACTGCTTAAATAAAAAAATCCATCATTAAATATCATGTACAAGTATGACAAAGGACCTGATGCCATTTGGAACAGCTACTGTTTACACAGCAGTCAATCAATAATCTGAGTGCTCTTACTTTTCACACTTCACTCTCACTCTTACTTCTAATACTTCTTTACTTCTCTACTTTGATGTAAGTAAGAGTTTGAATGCTGGACTAGGTTAAAGAGTCCTGTTTCCACATCTCCCTGAACTGGAGGGAGATGTGTTGATGTTGTTTAAAAAAACAAAAAAACAATGTCAACACATGAAGTTTTTGTCACTTTAACTGCTTCTGCTCTGACATGAACACACAGAGTGCCAGACCTCAAATGCACCAAGTGGCCCTGAGGTGACCAGAAACCAAAGACCCATAATTGAATCATGCAAGAAAGAGAGTGTGAACCTACTCTGTCTCCCTTGGGTCCACGCTCTCCCTTGGGTCCCTGTGGATTAAAAAAAAAAAAAAGTGTCTCAGTGTCTGATCAAACTAAATCATATTAATAGTGTTCTATTGTTGATAATGATCAAGCAATTGTACAAATTCTTTTAGACAAGTAAACAACACTTATAGTTTAAGAATTGTCATCTTATATGTCAATCATCAATCAATCAGTGATCAATAATCAATATTACACAGTTACATCAAACCAATTTAGTATTTTTGTTTTACTAAATTATATTGTTTTTGTGATGATGATAACTATACTGACTCTGAATGGCATTAGATAACAGTGATTTATGATCAATGAAATAATCAATATGTACCTCAACTTTGGACTCTTGGAAGCCTGCAGAGAAAAGACACACAGAGATATAAAGTTAGAATCAATCATCATCAGGGATCCTGAAATCGTGACATGATTAATGTAGTGGTGGTGGCACATTTGTTTTCTCACAGCAGGGGGAGGATGCAGTTTTAGGTGTAGTTTATCTGATGCTGGAGGAAAATTAGTGTGTGCATGTGTTTGGGGGGGGGGGGGGGGGGGGATTAATAATGTGTTTAGTGCTGGAGTGCAGTCCAATGTGTCAATGTGTGATTTTTTTTTTTTAAGTAGCAGAAAGAAAGAAAGAGAGAAAGAAAGAAAGAATACCGTCATCGGGGCAGATGGGGCAGCACTCGTCGTGGGGGATGATGGGGTTGGGGCAGTCTGTCGTGTCCTCGCAGATGACCTCATCGCACATCACTGTGCCGCTGTCGCACACGCAGATCTGACATGGCTCCGGCTTCCAGACGTCACGGTCCGCAAACACCTGGCCGTCCAGGGTGCAGCTTCCGCCCGTGCCTGAGGGGGCGACAGTGAGCGACAGAGCGAGAGGGAGAGAGAGAGAGACAGCGACAAGCAGGTGAGATACCTGAACACACACAGGTGCGCAGAAACACAAGGATGACAGCGAATCAACATGAAACTTAATGAAAATGATTCAGAAATCTGAAAATTATTGAAATGTTAAAAACTGTATTAAATGCAAACAAATACATAAATAAAATAGACTATAAAAAAGAAAAATCATTTGATATAAGCTGCATTTATCGCGTTAAAATACCCTATTATTATTATTATTATTATTATTATTATTATTATTATTAATTTAAAGACTATTTTAACGAATTTGATTATTTCCTAAAATACTCAGACCCATATTGCATAACCTAAAAATGAAGTTAGAATATAATTTTGCATCGTTTATCAGTTCTGATAAGCCGGTATTTTTGTTTTGAATAGCACTTTAAGGTTGAAGGGAACGTTTTAAAGTGTTTCACTACCGTCAACAGATGTGTTGTCTTAAAAACTATGATGACAAAAAGAGAAAACGAGTAAGGCAGAAACATAAAGCTGGAGAAGTGAATGTTGGAAAGGCTTGTACAGGCACGTAGCCTCAGCATAGGACCACAAAGAGGACACGCTGAGGTAACAGAGAGGGCACCAACGCGCTGTGTCTGGATGCAGATCACATGACATGATCACATCACGCACGAGCACGCGCGTTTCCGAGTGATTTAATTTCCCTCTGACAAGAAGAAAAAGCGATCGTTCCCCTCGCTTTCACAGTAAGTCACATTTTCCGACCTGAGCTCCATCACTGCTGCTGCTGCTGCAGATGTCTCAGCGAAACTAAGTTCAAACTGGGGCTCCTTTTAGGGTTTATACATCTCCCAGCGTGCCAAAGTGCTGAGCTCAGAAGGAAAAGCATCAGCGCTGCAGACTGTCGGCTTGGCAGTAGCCGATGGAAACACTCCGCATGTGTTTGCAATTAGAGGAAACAAAAACGAAAAAAAGAAAAAGAGTGGAAAGAAGGAGGAGGAGGAGGAGGAGGAGGGAAAAAGGAGGTGCGCGGGGGACGTGGCGGCCAGATGTGGCTGCAGGTGGCGAGAGAGGCCTCTGGGTGGCGCTCTGACACAGTTCAGAGGGTCAAACTACATCTGCTTCAGATAGACAGGCGAGCAGGCAGACATCTGAGTCCTTTCCAGACAAGGGGAACATCTGGAAAAATAGAATTCCAGCTGCTTGATTCTTGTTTCCAGAGCTGAGCCTGTGAGACTGATTTTCTTTGTCCTCTTACAGGAGGAAACTGCTTGTGTTTAAACACCAACAGAGGCCTTTGTTCCACTGAATTGCATGTGACCTCTTTTTCTATACTTTTTACATACATCTGAGCTTTTGTAAACTCTGTTATAGAGTGTTAGCTTGCTTAGGCTGTAGAGGTCAGATATTTCCATTAGACAAGACTATGCCTGCTCACCTCCTTCTCTTCCTGTCTCTCTAGCTGTTTCCTCCCTGTGTGAGTCTCTCTCTTTCTCACCTGGCCACTGGCCTCGGGCAGTGAATTACTCTGCCACATCAATCAGGCCTGTGAGAGGCTTTCCCTATCTGACTCGCATCTGCTGGAAAGCAGAGTAATCCTTGCTGCTGCCTCTATCCAGAACTGCAGAGTTTACCAGCTTTTTGAACTTTTGGAGAGGCTGAGGTACAGGCAGCCTAGTTACGGGTGTCAGACTGATAAAATGCCATGGAATGCTCAGGCTTTTCAAGTCAGAAAAATGGGGTTCAAATCTGATACAACGAAGAATTGTTTGGTTAGTCTCCATAAGAAGCCCTTGCCTGGAGGAAAGTATGGAAAACCTGCAGCAACTCGTTGTGCATGCATGTGGGGGAGGTGGGAGGTAGAGAGACATCGTCAAACACAAGGAGAGGAGGAGAGAGAGGCCTTCTTGAGATGCCCAGTGCATTACGTATACACACTGTACTGTCTAAACTGCAAGCTGCTCTATCTATCTATCTATCTATCTATCTATCTATCTATCTATGAGGAGACAAAGGAGCAGCACACATCAAAGTTCTTATTTCTAGTTCAAACTTTTTCCTTTCTTCTTTTCTCTGTCTAGATCTCAGCAGCCGTCCACCCACGTAGAGAAAATCCACTTTCAAAAACCATAAAAAAAAACAAAAACAAAAAAACAAAAAAGGGTTGAGAAGCTCCAGTAAAGTGATGAAACTTACGGTCGTCCTCGCCCTGCGCTCTGACCAGGAGCACTGCTGCACTGAGCAGCAGCGCCAGCCGCAAATCCACAAAGCTGAACATGTCTAGATGCCACTAGACATGTAGACTCTTTGAGGCAAGAGAGGAAAAAAGTTGGGGGTGTTTTCTCTTTCTGCTACACTCCACTCATACACGGGTGTTTGGGGCAGGGTCCGCTCGTCTGTTCACAGTCCTCCTGACCCCAGCAGAAAACTCCCTACTGCCTACACTCACTTTCCACCAGGGTTTTTATATGGGAGCCTGAAGAACTGGGAGGTGCTGGGAGACTGGACCGACTGGGGACGCACCCTCATTACCCGCTGCTGCCGCTCACGTTTAGGGAAGACAAGAATGGACCCCTCCTTCAAAGAGAAAAAAAAAACAGAAGAAAAGAGAGAAAGAAGAAGGAGAAAAAAGCAGGTCCCTCCTTCCATGATTCCAAGAGTAGGAGTTTGGATCAGAGAAAGAAGGGGGAGCTGAGCAGGAGGAAACCTGATCCTGAAGAGCATCGGAGGGTCGGAGGAGGATCTCCTCCAGCAGTACATGGGTTTAATCCACATTTTATTTCTGGTTCTGGTCTACTTCCTGGTTCACTTTGATTTCAGACTGCTTCTGGTAGTCTACCTTCAGTTTTAGATTTTAAAAGCAGTTCTAATTTTAGTTCAGGTTTAGTTCACAAACTAATGTCTCAGAACGTACAGTTTTAGCCAGGTTTTGGTTGTTTTTGTATAAGCTAAATTCTTGAACTTTCTACAGCAGTTTTTGGTTGTAGATTTCTCACAGTTATTTTAGTTTTCCAAAGTGTTTTTATGGCTTTAGCTGTCAGAGTGTCAACAGTGTTTGGTTTAGTCTGTAGATTTAACTTAGCTTGTCTTTTTTGTTTCTGTTGCAAATTCAGTTTTGGATCAGGGTGCAGGCTTCATGTCAGGTTTGGGAAGTCTCATATTAGTATTTTTCACATGACTTTAAATGAAGTTTGACAGACACCACCTTGACAAAACAATTGTGTGTTTTATTATTGTCATCACTGGTTGAGCCAATGTCACAAAGAATCACAGTGACAACTTTGTGTGTTCATACTGTTAGTTTAACCTAATTTGGCGCATGGAGTTAGAAAGAAGTAAGCACTTGCCACACAGGAAACAGCAGTTGCATCATGGGAACTGTAGGATCCAGCATTTTTGGAGCTTGACCCATGGCTCAACTGATTCGGACATTTGCATTCGCAAGTACAACTTCTACAAAAAGTTCAGAGTTGCAGTGGATATGTGAAAGCAGCTACAGTGTGTGCATATTAGCATGTGAGCTACACCACCTGATCATGTGTCCTGTGATTGTAGCTTTCTGCTGATTGTCGCATTTCTGAGTGGAGCGTAAAGATTGAGATGTTGCTGAAGATGGGGAGCGTCCCTTAAAAGAGTGCATCAATGATCTGGCATTACCACATTGTCAGACTAACCATATAGAAACATTTATCAGAACTGATGCAATTTTTTTTCATGCATTCTTTTTCCATGTCAAAAACTGTGCAACTTGACTTGTAGCGGCTAGTGTAGCATCAAGATGAAGAGCAGGCTACAGGGAGCTGGAAAGCTCACTTCTTTGCTGTATAAAGTTGTTTAAAGTCACAAAAATGCAGAGTTTGGTGATAGCAGCATTAGAGAAATTGCCATAGGTCATTAAAACCAAAAGAATTCTATTCTCTAAGAAGTATGAACATACTCAAAAGTTATTATATAAATCTGTCTTCTAACAGTGAGCAAAACAGAACATGTCCATCCACTGGGGAGCACGATCATGTTCAGTGAATGCTAATACTGGACTCCGGTTTTGATATTTCTTGTGTAGAAGTAAGAATTTTGGCCTGAAAGTACAGAAATTGTCAAAAAACAAAACAAACAAACAAACAAACAGACATTGGGATTCATTCTCTGGGAACCATGAATATCCACAACATTTTGTTAATTGTGTGTGCAAAGTGTGATTTACCTAATGTTTACCACTTGATAAAAAGGTGTTTTTCAAAATGGAAAAAGTTCATCATATGGGGACCAAGAATATTCACAATATGTGTCTTGGGATCTTCCCAATAAATTGTAATTTTTCTTTTTTTTTCTGGACCAAGGGTGATTCAATTGACAGGGCAACATTGCCATTCTTATAATTAATGATATTTCACATGACATTTAATTTCATAATACCAATGTAAACCACAGCATCATTTCTCGTGTTTCTCTATTTTGTCACAGTTTTCACTGGAAAGTCTTTCTATCAAAGAAATACTGTGTCTGTCTATTGTTTTGTGATGTGCAGGTTGTGCACAGTTGGTTTTTGGGATATTTTGCTGAAAATGACACTATGAGAGGGGGTGGTAAATTTGAGGACCAGCTAAAAAATGTGCTGAAACTCATCATAAAGCTCTGGAAAGTTGAGGGAAACTATAGATGTAGCTGGCAGTGTTCTGTGGGTTTATCTCTATGAGTAACACCTTTCACATTGCCAAAGTCACTGTCATATAAAACTATTGATTGTAACTAGTTTAAGGAGAGAAGTGTCAGAGTTCAAGAGTTTAAGTTTTGAGATGTTACTGGATGTACAACATGCAACTACTTTATTCCACTAACCTCTTGGAGTTTTAACATACAGAACTAAGCTGTTCTGCAAACTGTTAACACATAGGAGGTACAGTTTAGCTAATTTGACTCAGATATCCTGCCAGTCAGTGCTGCTTATTGTTAATGAACCAGTGTCACAATTTACATTCCAGTGTATAAACCTGACCTAAAGTTCAACAATTACTGCTCCAATTTGTAGTTTTTGGAGAGTGATGCATGTACAAACTCAATGAACTATCCTGATACCCAGAAACTGATGACCTTATGCTTATGCTAGTATTTCAGTTAATACAGTGGCTAAAAGTCAAGAAACATTTATAATGGTAGTTGGTGAGCAAAGACGCTCAAAACCTGAGTTTACCTGCACACTGACTTTGGTAGGAGAAAGCTCATTTTTATAGTATCGTTATGTGTGAGGACAACAGAATCAAGAGTAATCTGCCTTCTAAATAGATTTCAATAACATTTAAGATGCACTATAATAGTTGCTGCATATTTGTCTCCACTTCATCACAGAGATAGATAGATAGATAGATAGACAGATAGACAGATAGATACCTGGTTGAGTGAAGCGGCTGATTGTAAAAAAAGCTTGATGGTCTCATATAAGCGAACCAGATGTTTGCATTTTGTTGGGTGAACGGCTGTAGCTGGCTGAAAAGGCCTCTGTTTTGAAATACCAGCACAATTGTGGGGTTTGCAGACATTATGATTGTTATTGGCTCAAAATAATAAAAGCCCTTTTTAGCGACTGCATTTTTCCCCTCAGTCCAAATAAAGGTTTACATGGGCGATTCTCTGGTTTCCCCCCCGCAGAAGGCTGTGTGCAGCGCCGGCCGGGCTGCAGGTGAGCTGTAATTAAGCAGAAAGCAGACATTATGGAGCAGATGAGCTGCAGGGAGACGTAGAGCAGCAGCTCTCTGCCATCTGATCCACCAGCAGCAGACACGTTGCACAGTCTGAAGCTGGCCAAGCAAGCCTCTAATTCACTCCTCCTCCTCTCTCTCTCTCTCTCTCTCTCTCTCTCTCTCTCTCTTTTGTGCTCTCTCTCCCTCACACACACACACACACACACACACACACACACACACACACACACAGCAGATACCTTCACATTATCCATGTGTCTGCCTGCTCCTTTTTTTTTTACAGGGAAGAGGATGGAATGCAATCTGTCTTTCAGGAAGAAAGAGGCAGAAAAGAAGAAGAAAGGGAGGAAAGCGCCACCTCATCATTCCCTGGTTCGACCTCCAGCTCTGATCGGATCCTCGGAGCATCGCAAACCAACATGCACATACACACACATACAGACTCACACACATGCTTTTGTTCCAGTGTATCGCTGATGAAAAAAACATCATTTTCATTTAAGCAGCACATCACAAAGCCTTAACTCAAGACTATCCAACAGCATTTTCACTATATGTTACTTTCAGTTGACTCTCAATCATTCAACAAACTGTGTAATCTGCAGCATGTCAGCTGTTAGTGGTGATCAGTAGGCAAGTAAGTAAAATGTAGGCAGGCTCAAGTTTGGGCATGTAAAAGAAATGTATTTAGGCAGTTGTATACCAACAACAAAGTCTTGACCTGAACAGAAACACATATATATTTCATACCACATTGTAGTATCATATAGTTTTGTAATATATTAGCCAATAGTTTTTAAAATGTTCCTTTTTTGACAACATGCTTTCAAATACAGAATTCATTCATTGCAGTAAGAAACATGTAGATTGTTATGTATCTTGCTGCATTTGAAAAGGTATGAAAGATGTCACTGGTGATGAAGAACCCACAGCTAATTATCACCCAACCCATAGTCCCTATCAGCTCTGTAGAGCTTATGTAGCTTCTTTTAGTATCTTCAGTATTTTGGTATTCTGTCTGCAACTGTAATGTTTCAGTTCACTCTCACCGCTCCAAAAACTGACTACGTGCCACTTTCCCTTCACCAAGTGGCAAACAGGTGGAGTTTGTGGATCATTTAGCAGCTGAAGAGCCAGATAAGAGTTGGTGGAGAACAAAAACAGGATTATAAGAGAGTGAATTTTGGACTTAGATTAATCAGGTGAACAAAGACATGAAATTAGTTTGTAAACAAGTTTATATTGACTTAAAAGGTGATAATATGTCCACATTGTGTTCACAGTTTGTTTTTCAAACCTCAAGTGGCCATCTTCCATGTTGACATGTGACATAATGCACAAGCAAAAAGAACTGTGAGATTAAGCACATATTTGAGCCAACAATCCCACATTGAGCCTTCTGAGCCCGTCTCGGTTGACATCCAAAACAGGCATTAAAGAAGCATGGAAGCAACCATCACATCTTCCAGTGTTTCTAAATTTTGTTATGAACCTGTAATTTCCAAAAATAATCAGAATGATCAGTATTCTGAGTGGCCAGACTTACTGCATGAATTGGGCATCTCCACTTTCTGTGCTGTTTACAATTAAATGTGACTAATGAACTTTAAAAAAAATTAGCAAACTGGTTTTAAAATGGCTGTAAATGTAGTTCATGCAGGTTAAAATGATCTGAACTGAGGTGTCAGAATGTTAGAAATGAGATGAGTTTCCCTTATCAATTGCACCTTTGCACACATTTCACTCCTGTACCAACAAGGTCATGTCGGTCAATAAAGCACAGTAAACCAGTGAAAGCTATGTGTTTTCCATCTCTGTATTCTGGACCAAATATGTTGTTTTCGTGGAGCTGATGACTGTTTCATTTCTTTAAGCCTAAAATGTATTGTGACCTAAATTAAAGAGTGCAGATTCCTGTAGATTTTCTCTTTAGCTCTATAAGTGTACGTAATGACTTTGATTCCTAAAAAGTTCTTCATAGCAGACATTACATGCACAGAACAGTCAGTAAATAGTTGTGCGTTGATTGCTTGGCTCAGAATTTCAAGGGGTTTATCTTTAGCATGTTCGGTCAGATCAGTTCTTACGAGCAGAACAGTATGTTTGACACAGAGATGAAATGGCTCACACGCACATCCACACAGTCACAGTCCATACATATAAGTATGATCTAATTAAAGCATATTGCAAAGCTGTATAGCAATAAAGTCTGACTGATCAGTGGAGCAAAAACTCCAACTCTGTAATTTCCAGCGTTTGCTTGCCAGAGTACAGCTGGAGAAAAACCATGGAAATATTTAGGATTCCTGCACAGGAGGAAGAAAAGAGGAGACTGAGATGATATTAATTATTGCTAAACGTCAGAGAAGAGGTAGAAAGACACTCAGGTAATGAAAAGATAAATTAATTAACTAAAAAAGAAAGAAAGTATCTTGTCAGTATAACTGTTGCTTTCATAAGGGATTGCATTAACATCCAGGACCACCTTGGGAGACTGAATTACAATTTCTGCCCAATAAGATTTAAGCTCAGGGGCAATGAAAAAAAGGAATCTGTGTCTTTATTCATCAGGACTTGATTTAACTGACCAATAAGCAGCCTATGATGTTCATGTCTCACTTTATCATTTATGTCAAACTGTAACATTTTCCAGTGAATGTGGCACTTGTAAAAGCTACCCAGGCTTTGCATGACTATGCTGCTGGCACAATAACTAAGAAACAGATTCTCCAAAATCCCCTGTATGCTGATGATTTGCTTGTGTATATGAATCATATGAGCAGTACTGGAAGAAAATGCAGGATGTAATATCAAACTCATCTGGGAACATGTCTGAGAATTAGAGGAACTTAAAAAACTGAAAAATTAATACAATTAATTTTAATTTAATTTTCCAACTTTAGGAGAACTGACAGTTCTCATAAGTGTTTGGACTGACAAAGGCTGTCTTGATCAGAAACTGTGTTAATGGGAAATATACAGTATAGGTATAATAATAAACCAAGATTTTCTAAAAAATTATGCATGGAAGTAATTCAGTAGCAAACCTGAAAGATACATTAGATCTGTTTATTTCTTCAAATATACACTGAACCTGGGGATAGCTTGAAACTATCCAGTGGCTGAATTTGTGAAGAAATTGATTGTTAAATCTGGCAGCTCATCTTAAATTTATAAAACATTTACAAGACATGCAACATATACTTATATAGGTTTATGGTTATATGGTTTATGGTTATGTATAGTAGCTGTAAAGATGTATTATGTAGCATATGGGCAAGTAATTCATGAGAAAACTTTATTATAAAACTATAGAGGATGATTTCTCATCTAATACAATGTGTTCAGTTTGTAATTGTGTCATTTCACACATATATGTTTTTTGAGTCCCCTGATGTTAAACAATTGTGGAGTTAAGTGACTGATATAGTAGCTGGAGTATAAATATTGTGTTGCTGAATGGCAGCTCATTGCTTAATTTATGAAGACATCAAAAGCAGGTCATTTTGTTCTGGCTTGACTGAGTCTTATTTCAAGACAAGCATGCTACCAGCAATATTAATTAATATTATTAAATAGTGGCCATCTTTATTGCTGTCTTTAAAAAAAAAAAAAAAAAGATTTTATTTGTGCAGAGAATAATGACAAGTGCAATTTTTTGGATGATATGGCCAGAGGGGTGGTTAGGGCACCGTGAGAGGATAAGTGATTTTACTTTTTATTATTTGTATTTCTTATTTGCATGTCGGTAAATTGTAAATGATGTGAAAAATGGTAATAATGATGTGTCTCTAAAAGGCTTCCATTCACAGTTGCCCTGCAGTGAAGTGATTAGCTCATACAGGTTGCACACAAGCACAGAATAAGGAGAAGAAAAGAAATTGTTGGCTGAATGTCTTTGAAAAGAAGACTCACATTCTTTTTCATGGAAAAACTTTGAGAAGGAACCTGAGGACACAGCAGCTCTTTCCTCTCTGAAAAGCCACATCACATTTCAAAAATGACTTTCCTCACAGCACACAGACAATTCACCACTTTTAAAAACAGGAAGTACCAACACCAGTACACAAAGAATCACAAATACTATAAATGATTGGAGGTGATAAAAATATAGTTGAGATTGTTAAAAAGATACTATTATACAAAACACTTTTAACTCACTTTATTGAGCTTCATTGAGCTTTCTCTTCAACACTTTCTCTCCTCAGAACCAGACTTTCTCAGGTGACTTCCATTTGAGGAAGTCAGCAGAATAAATAAAAAAAAAGAAACACACACACACACACACACACACACACCTCAGTCATCTCGGTCACTCTTACCCCAACCTTAATCCTAACCACTACTTGCCTAACACTAACCTTAACCCTAACTTTAATATAACCCCAAGCTTAACCACTGAATCAATCAAATAAAAAAAAATTCACGTTGATCCTCTGAAAGTTGAGATGAACAATATTCTCTACTAGAAAGTTGGTATCTGCTGCCTTTCTCTGCTATTATGTGAATGATGGCATCTTTGCCAAATCGTCACCACAATGGAATCAGAGCCACAGACCAACATGGGCTGCCACTGAAAAGTGACAATGCCACATAATGGACTTGGATCTGAATTCAAAGCAATGATTAACACAATGAAATTAGAGCTTGTCTCTTACTTTTAATCTTAAATTTCAGAGTTATTCTGCACAACAATAAAATGCAAATGCATAAAAATGCATTGTATTGCTTTGCTGTATGAGTCATGTTATTCATTCATTAGGGCACCGTGAGGCCACTGCTACATATTTCTGAGTGTGTGTACATTACAGTTACAGAGTCGGGGAATACTTTGAATATTTTGTCATGCTAACACGGCGTCAGCTCTGTTCCTGACAAATGAACAAATTACACGCTTTCTGTTTTCTGAGAAGCTGTAAGTTAAAGTGTTTTTGCTTTAGGCCTCAGTTTACTCAAGCCATTGCTGTCATTACTAGTACTTCTGTTTCTGTAATATTACCATCACTGGTGACAGACTGATGAGTGGCTATGGCTGCATGTCAAAGTACAGCATAGCACTACTGAATTGAGTTCATGTTCGTGTTCGGTTGCTCATAGGACAGTTTGCGCTGTTGAGTGAAAATACTTCTTCTGGGTACACCAGTGCACAGTTTTTCAAAGTACTCAACAGTTGTTCAAAGTATTGTGGAGAACTTGACTTCTTCTGTGAATTTAAGCTATTTTAGTTGCTTCTGTCAGTCTGACTCAGTGATGCTGAGATCAGCTAGGCCAGACCATCTGCTGCAGGACTTTTCTGGCCTCTGATGATGGTTCTTTACAGCTCTCAGACTGTATGTTTGGGGTCACTGTCTTGCTGCAAAATTATTTTGGTTACTGTTCAGATGCCTCGCTGATGGTACTGCAAAATGGATAATCTGAACATCTAAACTGCCTGAAACCTTTGTACAGCACTGCACATAAAAGTGAAGTACACAAGTCTTTGGTTTTTCACCTTATAATCCATTGAAGAGGATGTCCTATAACCAAACAAATTACATTTGTATCTCAGACTAAAGTTAAGTTTTTTTTGTTTGTTTGTTTGTTTGGTTGGTTTTTTTACCCAAAAACTTTTCAGAAGCACTGCTCCAAAACACAAAAGTGTGTAAATCTTAAAACACTGACTTATTTTTTGTATGGAAACTTGCAACTTGATGCAAAATGATGAAGTAAGCTGCCCAGAAAGTGACAAGAGTAGGTTGTAAAGTAGTAAAGTTAGGACTGTCTGGTGCCTCAAACTTTCTCAATAATCAGTTATTGTAAATGATACAGCAGAGCTGTTGTCATTAGCCTGAGTGAATTTATGTTGATTATGAATGTATTGATTTTATTACCACAGCGCAGCAGTCTGGGAATGACTATTGGTTCAGACGTTGTATTTAATTTTGAATCATTCCTTACCTGATATTGGTGATGCTCAGTCTTGTTGTCGTACTGTTGTAGTGTAGCCCCAAAGTTATATTTCTGACCATCTGGTAAAAGTTCAACTGGATTCAGCTGTCCTGAATTTACAACCCTTTGAAGCAGATGTTGGAAAATATACTGGATCAATCAGTTGATTGCATTCAGTGTCTATATAATGCCAACTTTATAATTCTAGCTCTCTGCACAATCTAGAAATACATGGTTATGGTTGGGAAATGGTTAGGTCTAGTCAACTGAAATACTTAATTTCAAACATTATTTTCTGTGTTGGCACTAAATGTTAGCAATTGATGTATATATTGTGAGGTGCAGGACCATCAAAAATGGACACTATTCTTGGGCTGGAATTTGACAATTGCTTAAAACAGACAGTTATAATTCATTTATCAAACAAGTCTCTTTTCAAAAATATATAAACTTAAAAGCTTTATAAATATTTTTCTCTTGAATTGGCATCTGCAAGTTCTTGGGAGACATCTGGCTTCCTATAGATAAAAGTTCAGTAAGTAGAGATGATAGAAATCTGATTTAAATATATATATAGAGAGAGAGAGGTAGAATGGAGTGTCTCACCCGCACAGAATAAAATTTTACTTGTGACTTTCACAGCCATGAACCATGTCCAAAGTTTATTATGTAACTTGAGGAATACTCATCCATCAGAAAAGTAGGTTGTGCTTCAGAATTCCAGAAATGCTGAGCTTTTGTGGAAATGAAAGGGTTTTGTTGTAGAACAGACTAATAACAGTACTAGTGCCACTTGTAATAATAATAATGATCAGGACGAAACAAGTTAAAGAGGTTACACAAACGTCTGAGATGAGCCATATGGTGGTTTGCACTTTTCACAGTGCTGTTATTGATCCTGCCGGGAGATACCATCACATTGCTAAGGAAGCTGCTCAGGGACAAAGCTTGGTTGTGAGTTTTTGACAGTCCAACAAATGTATGTGTATATGCACTGAGTTTTTTTTTTTTTAAAAGATGATAGATTGCTTTATTCCTTCCAAGGGGACTAGGCCATCTGAATTTCTTAATGTGGATCAGTGCATTTTAAACAGAATCATTTCAGAGCCAGGTAGAATCAATGAAACACAACAATCACAAAAACTGATGGAGCATAAAGGCAGGAATACACTGATCAGTTAGTAACTCTGGTTTGATATACTTTTATGAGAAACTCCTGTTTTGAAAATGTATCACTTACAGGTTATTGTTGGAAAAGTGCTTTTTAAAGTGTATTATGTTCTTTTTATGTTGTGAACTGTTTCTGCTACTTGTAGGCATAACTGTATGTGAATGTGGCTAATCAGCATCATCAACACACACACACACACTTAAGTAAGGCAGCTGTCAGTGCAGGTGTTAGTGCAGTTTGGTTTCTGCCACCCATCTTTCAGCAGAGGCAGGTGAGGGGGGTTTGGAGAGGTGGGTGGGTTAGGGTTGGGGTGGGGGTGTGGTCCTAAACCTTCATTTGTGTTCCTCCCCGGCTGTGTTGTCCCCTGGGAGCCGATCTCTTAGTCACTTTAGTCCTTCACTATGTCGTTAAAACAGATCGTGCACAGGCAGGCCGGAGTAGAAGAATGTGGAGGAAGGATGGAGGGATGACAGCAGGATACAGAGGATGACTGGGGTGGAAGAAGGAGAGGAAAAAGGTTCAATTGTTCTCAAATAATCACAGTTAGAGATAAAAAGAAGTTTAGATAGAACAGCTAGCCTTGTATTATGGGTATTACCAGAATGTCCCTCACCCTCCTCCACCAATCTGATTGGCTGGATGAAATTACTTGTTGTGAAATACATACACCGCTTTCTCCGCTTTCACATAGACTGGATGAAGGCTGGATGTGAGAGTTAATACTACAATACAACATTTCCTTAAATGGACTACAAACTAAATGTACCTCCTTATCCCTATAATTCACAAAACAACACAATTAGCAGCTCTTAAATTATCTCACTGTGGCACTGGGTCCTTATTGGCTGTCTTGAGAGAGTGGTACTGGTGGGTCCCTTTTCAAACAATTAAAATTCTTCACATATTTATTTTCATCTCTCTAGTTTGGATCAAGACTTGAGAAATAATGCAGTACACTGACGAGAACCACACTTCTATATGTATGAAAATGTGTAGTGGATAATAGACGGTTTAGATTATAAATTTAGGATACATGAACATAGGCCCTAATCACACTTCAAAACTTCTCACAGTTCTGATATAATGTCACTTCCCATTTGTTTCAGCAGTTGATGAATTGAAATTTGTATTCCACCAAACTGGTAGGGCTGAATTCTGTGATACACATTTTATTAGAGTTTAAAGGTATGACAGGATATAATTCGCAACTGTAGTCCAAACAGTTTATGAAATCTGTGAGGTCTTTGTTGTAAGAAAAGAAACTGTGGGCTCAGAACAGGTTCATAATTCATAAATATGGGAAAAATTAAAGGAACTCCAACAACAAACATCATAATACCTTTTACTTCTGTCACTTTGATTATGAAGGTTTTGTATTTTGATTGTCATAATACACAAGGAGGAGTTAACCAAGTGTGACCCTGCTGAGAAGGATCAATTTATGTATATCGCTGGACGGTGAGAAATATAATTTTATGAGGAAGATTTACTTCTAACAATGGGGTTAGCAAAAGAGCTTGATTAAAATTGTCGATCATAGTCTGTGTCCAGCCTATTACAATCTCGATTATTGGTTGACCACGAGCGGTGTCTGCGTAAATGTCGGCAAGATAAATCAACACGAAAAACTATTCTCTACCTGCGGGTCGATTGATATGCATATTTAACCGAAAGTTCAACACAGAGCCCTCATACGAAACGATATTGCACCGCACGCTGGTTGTTTTGCTGCAGTCGTCATGTAATATCTCCCCAAACAGTACTGCGACAGTGAATACTTCGAGGACCAGCGCCCGAATTGCGCGCAGCCATCGCCATTTTGGTCATTTTTACATCATTAGCATTGTAATAAATCCGGGGCTTTAACAAAGCCTCAGCAAAAATACATTACCGCAGAACAATAAATGAACATTACTGTTGTTCACCCCCGCCGCAGAGTCAAAACAGAGCAGCGTTAAGACCGTCAAAAGAGTCAGCAGCCGGTACAGGGTCATCAGTTGCTGTTGTCGACGTCACTGCGTCATCGGCCTTTGGCATCAGTATAGGTGTGGTCAGCAGTCTCATCTAGCCATCAGTCCATCACGCACGCCTTCACGCTCGATCAGCAGACACCATCGTCACAAATTGCAGAAGGCTGCCAATAATGCCAGAGCCAGCTTCGTCGATAAATGAAACAACATTCATCTCTTCACCGAGACGTAGCAGCTTGATCGTCACTGATAACAGTCCCCGCATAATCAGAAAGTTAATCTTTAACCGAGTCCTGATAAACATACCCTGTGTTTGTACCGCGATATCTTCAAACTGATTGGTTGATATTACGGGCACGCGTATGCTGGGTACCACCACCGTCGGCATTGTCCCCGTTTTTCCAATACCCGGCTTGATCCGTAATATGCTCAGCCCACGCCCGAGGTGAATGCTGGGTCATAATTTGGCGGCGTGACAGTCTTTTTTCCAGCAGATGGAAGATTGAAATTCGGACCCCTGCAACGGAACAACCACCGCTTACGGGATGATGCCGCCGATGTGGCCGTGAGAATACCAGATTTCAACCTTTGATCACAACTCCACGATGACCAGGTATTACCTTGTCGAGCCATTTATGAAATAAGTGTTGGGGAAGAGTAAACATTGTGCCAGAGACGACGTGCCGATTTAAAAGTTAAAACGGGTGGTCACAAACGTTTTCATTTATTTCATCTACGTATTTTGGTTTATTATTGTCGTCAGTCAGTTTGTTCGAAAAGCCAGCTCGGCATCATTTGCGCCCGAAATGCAACCCTTCCGTCCTCATACAGGCCTAAACAGAACAACATACTTAACATTTACCATATCGAACACCCTCGCGCCACGATGAGCCAGCACATACCAAATTACCTGGCAATACCATGCCCAAAGGTACATCCATCACCGTTGCGCACCAGAATGCACGTCCACAGCAGATTTCAAAGCTGCCACCACCTCCAGTAACGTTAGCGGTTTGCACACAACAAATGCTTTGGTTGAAACGACCTCAACAACCTGGTACGTAAGAACATAGTTAGAACACTGAATAAGGTTACTAGTGATTGCAGAAAATCAATAAGAGGGCAAAGTCTTATTTAAGACTGAGTTTGCCTGAAGCTAACAGAGCAGGCCAGCTGTTAATGGTCAGTGAAAATGCAGTAAACACTTATTGACACAGTGCTTCTGCCTTCAGCAGCAACAGTCCTGAGCAGCCAGCATGTGCCTTTCTCTGCCTTGCAGCACCAGTATTCTCCTGGCACCCCAGCATCTGCTTATGCGTTCACTCATGCAGTGTTTTGAAATGTTTTATTATTGAACCAAATTATTAAGCTAAGTTACACACAAAGTATAAATATCTGTACTATGCCAAGGACCTAACACTCAAAATCTATACAGGTGCAAAAAATTGTAGTACAAGACATGTGGTTGTAAAATTCAGGACTGCTAGCATAGGTGGTATAAGCAGATGCTGGGGGTGCCAAGGTGCTGAATGCTTGCAAAAGGTAGAGAAAGGGAGAAAGCATCTTAGTTATAGGACTATTTGTAAACTGAAGGCAAAAGAGCCCTTCATGTTGTCAATAGAGTGTTTACTTGCATTTTCCTTTGACCATTAGCAAGCAATTTTCATATCTTGTTGGCTGAGGTGCAAACTCAGATCGCTCCAAATTAGAAAAAAACACCCTCTTAGTTGAGTTTTGCCACAATCACTTTCATGAGTCCTGAACACCTAACTGACTGGTGTTTGCTATGTGTTTCATACATATTTCAAATTTAATGAGATCATTTGTAAAGCAGCTATTATTTTTACTATCTCTAAACCTTGTATTCACTGGAGAATCTGTGTTGGCAGCAGAATCACACTTATGTAAATGGATTGTTGCATTTCTCATAATATTGAGAGAAGATTGTTATAACCTAATTAGATGGACTAACCTTTTTAAAACCATAGTAACACCAAGTGAACAGACTAATAATGCTGCTCATATTGTAAAGGGTGAGCTGATGTGATTATGTTAAATGTTATTAATATTTTTGTTCTGTTTATTTTGTATAGGGGTTGGAAGGGTTTACATTTTCAGATCTCACTTAAGGTGTCACCAGAGCTGGCACTGGCAAAATTAAACCCTAGCAACAACAACAATAAATAAGTAAATACATAAATAAATAAATAAAACATTTGTATTTTACACAGTTTTAACTTTTAAATCCAACATAGTGTCGATATCTCTAACTGTGCTACTCTTCTAACTTGCTATTTCATAAATGAAGCTCTAAGCTAATAGGAGTAGCTCTCCTGGTTCATGTGGAGTTGTGATCAGGTTTGAAATCTGATATTCTCACAGCCACATCAGCAGCATCACTAAGCTGTCCTCTATCATGTGATGGATTATTTCCATTTACAGAAGTCCAGGTTTGGTCTTTCCATCTGCTTTTGGGAAAAAAAAAAATCAGATCACTGGGCACTCATCTTCATCACACCCTTAGAGTTGTAATAGCATTCACCTCAGGCATGGAAAAGCAAACATATTTTTTGGATCAAAATTAGAATTATTGGAAAAAAATAGGGATATTAGAATTAATTGATTTAATTAATTATTACCCAACAATTACACAGAAGTAGCACAATAAAACTTAATACCAGCCAATCAGTTTGAGGTGTGAGAGATATGCTAATTTCTAAACACAGAAGTTATGTTTAATAAGGACTCAGTTTAAGTTAACTTTTCTGATTATGCTGAGGGTTTATTTGCATCAAGCAACTGATCAAAACACTACATCCTCAGTAGAGAGAGATGAGATATTGTTTCATTTATCAGCAAGCTAACTCTAACATTATTAGCTAGCTAGCTACACAGACAATGATGATGTCCTGCTGATCGGGGCATGTGATCAGAAGGCAGTTACAAATGATGGATTTTGTTGTTTAAATTGGAGGACTTGCTGAGCCACACTATATACCAGTACCAAACCGATGTGAAAAACTGCTGCCAAGTGGTGTCAACTGCTGCTTTCCAGCTGGTTATTTTCTTACTGGCTACTGACTTTTTTCTTTTGGTAGCCAGATGTAACTTTTTTATACTATTTTGTCAACTCTACAGCAGGAGTGGACTAACCTAGTAGTATATTTTCATTTAATGTAATTCTGCAGCCAGATATATATTTTTTGCTGAGAGGCTGTTAAGAAATTTAAGTTTAATTACAATACTAATGATATAAAAAATATTAAAATGCTGATAAAAACACACTTTTAATTCCAGGCCTTTTGGGTCCTCAGAGTGTTTAGTTCCACTATCCCACCCATTACTACACCTCTGACTGGAATATTTACACTTGATGACTGCAGCCAAGACAATAACAAATATACGGTATATTGTCATTTAGTTATAGAGATATGTATTTATGAACTTTTTCAGTTAAACCTATGCATATCAATCGGCCACAAGATTAGAATAAAAAGTTTTTAGTGTTGTGGTGGATCAGTTTATCTTCTTGACATTTACACAGGCCTGCATATTTGAGTCAACCAAGTAAATTCAAGTTGTATGGAACTGGACACAGACTGTAGTCAGACGCTCTGACGGTTTAGTCAGTGCAGCTAAAACCAACTTATCTGCCTCTTGGTGAAGATTTTTGCCCAGAATACTTAAAGTGTCCAAACTCCAGTCTGGTTTACAGAGTTAATGTGAGGTAATGAGGACCTAAGGAAACTTTCCAGGCCGCCCTGCCCATGCAGCTCTCAGAATAACCTCCGCTCTCTCAGTCTATTTCAAGATCTCGTCCTTTCTTTTCTTTCTCTGTTCTTGTCTGATAGCTTCACATTTTCTCTTTTCCTTTGCTCTTCCCTCAACCCTGTCTTTTCCCTCTCACTTATCTGTCTCTCTGAGATTAACGTGCTGTTGAAGTGTGTTTTAATGCTTAAGATGAAAACATGTCTGCCTCAAGTCCCTGTGATGTTTGACATGCAAAGATTTTTTTTTTACGATGCTCTCTTATTTCTTCTTGTCTTGCAGTCTCCATTAAAAACAATCCTCATATATTCTTGCTCTGTTTCATTACCTCTCTTGACCTTGTGAAAGAGAGAAAAAGAGAGAGAGAGAGAGAAAGGCAGACTGCCCTTCCTCGACGTGGCAGGGTGACGTTGCAAAACCTGAAGACAAACCCTGAGGCTGGCTGAGAGGCAACCATACAGAGAGAAAGAAAAAGAGACAGAGTAGGAGGAGGCAGTTTTCTTTTCTTCAGTGTTTATTAAACACTGGCCATTTACAACTCATACCAATTAAGATTTCTTAAAACTATGACACAAAGAATTTGTGGAAAAAGAAATAAAGAAAGAAAAATAATTTCCTGTGTAATGCGATTTTGTAATGATAGAGTAACAAACAGTGGACACACACGTTAGAATAAAAGTGAATACATTTAATCAGAAATCAAGTCTCTGCAGTACATTTTAAGAATATTAGTGAATAATTAATTTGTTTTGTTATGTCCATGAATTAAAAATTTTAACAACAGAGATTAAAAAATAATAGTAATGGCATCCATGGGACGCTTCACAAAATCATGGCGTTCGTGGTGATCTGGAGCCAGGAAATCCTAATTTGGGCAAATCACTGTTACTGGCTTATGATAGGCTGAGATGCATGTCAATGATGCAAACATGCTCTCAGTGAACATATCCTCCTTTAACCCTTAGTATGCACTTTTATTTTCAAATCACCACCACAGCAGACATAAAAGCAAGACTTAGAGTCCACAGGCAGTTAGCTGCTCTGTGAGGCTGTGCTTGTGGTGCTTTAAGCTAAATGCTAACATCGGCATGCTAACATACTCATAAAGGCATTGCTAATATACTGGTGTTTTGCTAACATACAGGTGTTTTGCTAACATACTGATGTTTGACAGGTATTATGAGATATTCACCATGAAGCTGAATCACCCATAAAACTGTTTCAACACAAACTGATCTGTCATGAAGGGACAGAAAGCTCTAGTATTTATTAAGTGCTGACCATCTTTTTCACATTTTGATGGAGTTTGAGTCTTCTTCAAAACTCTGTCTTGGGTTTCCATATCTGACCAGTTTCATCAGCTTCTAATGTGGTGAATACATTGAAGTGCAATCCATGTAAACCTGGGGTTAAAAGAAAATGAAAATAGTTGTGGGCCCACTGGGAAGATCAGGTCAGTTTGCCACCAAATTAACACATGGTCCCAGTATATAAAGTAGTCCACATTTTCTCCTTCCCTGAAAAACCACCGGGTCAGCTGTGTCACATTTTATCATTTCCCATTTCCTTTGTTCACTTCCTCAGATAAGATTTGACTTGCCCACGCCAAGAAGAAAAGCAGTTTAGTGACTTTGTTTTTGGCTTTGGGAACTCATGATGGAGGATTATAAACACTGATGGATGATCCATAATAAACTTCTCTCAGCCACTTTTGTTTGGTTCTATGCATCAGCTTGCTAAATGGCTCAAAATACAAAAATAATTGTCAGCTGTGATATACAGAGTCTGTGAGAAGAGTGAACATGTCTATAGAAATTTATTGGGTGTCAAATATAAACTCAAGTACAAGTATACTCAAATATAAACTGTGACCTGATCACGGCAAGTAAGCAGATATTTGTCTGTTGTTCTGTGTTGGATAACAGTCCGACAACATACAGTACTGTATGTTTTGTAAACCTCACTGTGCAAACCACCCAGTGCAAATATTAGAGAAATGTAAAGCAGTCAAATATTTGCATGTGAAATGCAACAGAGAGAAAGCCCCACAACAGGGATTCCCTCAATATTTTTTTTTTGCATCATCCTGTTTAGTTGTAATTGTCTACTAAGTGAAGATTTACACATTACCTTATATTACTCAAATTATACATTTTGCTAAATGTCACTGATCAACACACATCCTCTGTTTCATCTATACATAAACTGAAGCATAAACATGAAAAAATGCTATTTTGTATGTGGTTATATGCTGGACTATGTTTTCAGGATGTCACCTCAGTCATTCCAGTGGATGTTAATCACTTAAAGCTTACGCAAAAAACTGCTGTCAGGCCTCTGCACCCATAGAGAAAACTACAACTTAATTGGTAAAGAAAAATAATATAAGCCTACTCATATGCCACTTTAAGACTCTTTCTCTAACCAACAAGTTTACACATTTCTAAAATCTCCACTCTAGCTAAGACACTCCTCAAATTCAGATGTTTTAGTTTGTCACTAGCTAGTACTTTCTATGAACTTGGGAACCCCTTTGCATATAAACTAATGGATTTATGGCACTATATGTACATTCCGCTTTTAGAAAAGTGCTGTAAAGATAAAAAGTGTTTATGACAATTCAGCTTTTCAGGCTGAACTGAGAGAAAAAGAGAGTAATGTGAGAGAAACAGAGAGAGTGAGTCTGGGTCAAATGTGGCTAAAAAAATTCTCTCTCTCTCTCTCTCTCTCTCTCTCTCTCTCTCTCTCTCTCTCTCCGTGGCAGTTTAATCTAACCAATATGTGTGTGTCTGACACATCAGGGGAAGGGGAAAGAGAGAGAGACTGAGAGGGAGAGAGAGGGTTTGCATTCTTTTCCACTGAGGTCAATGTTTTACAGAGCCTTTGACCACTGCCTGCAGAGTCTATGTGTGTGTGCATGTGTGTCTGTGTGTGTCTGACTTAACAGCAGAAGAACGAGTGCATGTACAACTCACAATGCAGTTTGCAGTTTGGATAGATGAGAAATCGTTCAGCTGTTCTGTAATCAATAATCAGATTGAGACAACTGTCGACTCGCTGCTCTGACATTGAAATCTGCTCCTCTCTTTTTGGTGCTTCTCTCCAAATGACGTGTCAGCATCGTCTCATAATTATGACATCACAGCCAGATGCTTAGACCTGTTTTGTCTGTGGAGGAGTGAAGATGCATTTCAGCACAGCAGTTAAAACCTTTCCTTTCTGTTAGTTTGAATAATAATCAGTTATTATTAATTATATCAAATTATGATTTGAATTCAGTTAAAATTAAAATGGAGCTTAATAATATTTCCTTGTTTTTAAGAGTTTGTTTTAAGAGTTTAAATGAAATTTAGATGTTTCACACTTTTGCCTTTTGCAGATTTTTTGCTGATGACTCTGCACTTTCCACCCTCTCTTTCTCCTCCTTCCATTTTTCTCCTCTCTTAGTGTTTCTCTACCTTTCATCTCTCCCTCCCTCTGTCCTCATTCAGATCACTTTTCAGATCATGTTTTTTCTAATGTCTCCTTGTCCTCCCTCTTTTTCTCCTCCTCTCTATTCACACGTCACACTGTGTCTGTCTCTTTTCCTTAGTATTCTCCAATTTTTTCCTTCCTTCCTTCGTTGTATCTTTCATTTTTCTCTTTTCTTTTGTCTGTGACATCAATCTTTCCATTTTCTTTCTCCGCCCTCTCAGCCATCCCTCACTGTCCATTTTCAGCTTCTTTTTTTTGTCTTTTGCTCTCCTGCTGTATTGCGACTTTTCTCTTTTCTCCTCCATCTTTCTGCTTTCCTCATCCACCCCTTCTCTCATGTTTCTCCTCTCTTTCTCTGCTGAGCTTCAGATCGGCAAAAGAAAAATAGATGAAACTGAAGGAAATGGGGGGAAATGTTGGGGGGAAAAAACAAGTCCAACAATAATTAACAGGTTTTTTAATTTTTTCCATACAGTAACAGTTGCCAACAATTTTTTTGTAACAGTAAAATATTGACTTGTAGTGACTTTGGCAATATTACACTTATTTCTGGTTATATGTAGGCACACAGCACGTGGATAAGGTTGGTGAAAAAATGTAGTCTGGTTTAAAGTTTACAGTGACTTCAGACACGACGTGCTGATTTAACCAACATTACAATCCTTCTCTAACTTCAACCAAGATGCTTTCGTTGCCTTTTCCTAATCACAGAGGTCACTGGTAATGCTTAATTCAAAAATATGTTTCTAATTGAAATACATGCATTTGAAAGTTCATGTCCATGTGCACGAAATCAATAATTACATTTCTGACTATGTCACCAACTGCAGTGAGAGCGGTTTGGTTCATCAGTGTTCAAAGCATTGATCCACTTCACAGTTAATTCAAAGTAAAGTGTGTAAAGTTATTTGTTCACATAGTGAGAGTGGTAATTTATATTATGCAGTGTTAAATTCTGTCAGTGAAAATGATGATGCAAAATATTAAGTGCTGACCATTTATTAACAACAAAAATGAGATTAATATTGAGAAAGAAGGATGAAGGAACTACAATAGTCTTCTTGCATCTGGAAAACCTCACAGTGTAGGCCATGCCTGGAATCCTCCACTACCCAAAACAGAATAAAGAAAAAAGATTTATGGACTAAAGTCACATGCAATGCAACAGAAGAATAAGATGGGAAATGGCAACAAAGCAGCAAGGACAAGCCTTTTCTTTCTTACAGCTGTATTTAATGAGGAGAGTGAGTTTGTTGTGTTACTGCAGAGTGACAGGGACACCATGTGTGAAAGATTTTTAAATTCAAAATGAGACTAAAACTTTGCAGATTAAAACTAGACTGAAGTGAGTGAATGTGACTGGTCTTAAGCCAATGGATTACCTGTATTACTGACCATATTGTAACAGTTATGTGGCCTGATTAAATCTCTCTGTCACTTTCTCTCACCGATTCTCTGTCTGTCCCTCTATCTTCACTGTTTATTCTTCCATATCAGAAGTGACCTTCCAGTGATCCAAATGTCACAATATCCTAGTTATACAAAGTCATACGTCACCTTTTAGTCTGAAAGAAGATGAAACAAACTAAACTTGATGTGCTCAGATCTCTTTTTATGAGTAATCGTCAGGGTCTTATTTTCCTTCAAGATAATATCTTGTTTAGAGATTGTTTTCTGCTTTTGGAAAGTGTTTTCTTATAAAAATGACTTTCCCATTAACCAATTTCCATATTTAAACAATAATATCTATATTAGGTGTGTGTAATGTATGTAGTGTAGTGTGGAGTTCAGTGTAGACATGTGAGGTTTAATCCTTATCTAAACTATACGACTTTATTCGCTAATCTTAACTATACTTTAATAGTTCTTTAACCATGATTGACAGGTGAAGATATGATAGAGATAAAGACATTCACCAAATGTAATCCAGCATTTCCAATATTACTAGATATCAATATCAGTGTTAGTAATTCTGTATTGGATGATTTATGTTTATTTAGTGATAGACCGTGGTTATACAGTACATAAGCAGTCCTAATGTTCCACTCTAGCTTGCGCGTAAAAAGCCTGGAAAAAAAAGGGAGAAAGCAGTTATCGGCTGGGATCTAATTTGTTACCATGGCCATAAACGATTGATAGGTGGATTTTGTTACCGGACATGCTGCGATTTATTAACAGACAAAGTCCTGCTGCCACTGATGGCTGTATGATTAATGAACAGCGAGAAGCTTTAAACAGTGCACAGAAGCTGCGGACAATAGAGTTACCTGCATCACTGTATTAGTCAGATCAGTGCAAACCGACTTACCAACCATGAGATCGTAAGACTTTGTTTACGCTAATCATTGCACTGCTATCGAGGAGCCTCAATAGTTTATTTAATTACCTGTAAACCTTTTCAACATCAGCTTTGTGTGTCCTTGACTGTGACAGTGGTTGTGGTACAATGAGATAATAAAAGACTTTCATCACTGTCTGTGGTACCGGACCAGCAGCTCTATTTTGGTAACCAGAATTGTTCTGGCGGTTCCAGTGTCACTTGGGGTAACTGCACTTCCACAACCAGAACTCCCATTCACAGCGCCAGACCCTGGGTCCTGCCGCAATCGTTACAAGCGTCTAACAGGCCTAAGTACTGGTTTCACTGATGGATTGGTTTTTACTGGTGATGGAAACAGTTAGAGACAATACACTGGGTTACCTGGAGTCCCCCATTCTACTACGTGGGAAAACACTGTGATTTGGGGTGTTGGGAGAGGAGAGGTAGCTGAGGGTAGAATTTGTAGATAGGGCAAAAGTTCTCAAAGAATGAAGGGTGGTTAAAGGAAAGGAAGGAGTGCCCTGTTTCTAGTCGGATATGAAGCAGCTAGAACAAAACACCCAAGATGTGGGCTGTCACCGTCTTGCAAAGCTACATAGCCTATAACATAAACAGCGCAAGTACATATATAGCCTACACATAGAGATAAACACCTACACCAGCTAGTAATCAGATCATGCTACTGCTGCTAAATAATAGTTCATCAGAAAAGCAGGTAAAATCAACAGCTCAAAAACCTGAAACATGAATGACCTGAACTGGTTGGACCAAGTGATACCCCTAAGCTACTTAACAGCACCACAAATCATCCTCCAAAAATTATCATACAGTTGGATCAACATCTCTTATAATAATTTAATTAAACTAAAATAATTTCAATAAAAACTTCTGTGGTATAATCTTCATGATGGTAGACTTATGTTTAAGGACTGTTGTATTGGACCTATTGAGCATTATTTTAGCTTAGAAAGCAAATAAGCTGCCTACTGAGGTATATTTGAGACCAGTCCATCCATCCATTATCTATACCACATTGTTAGTTTTGGTACTTTTTGAGTTTGTTGTTGTTGACAGTAAAAAAGTCTGTAAAAAAAGGTAGGATTTTATTTAGCTTCCTCCAACCTCTAAATGAATTTGTAAGAATAGAGCAAGAATAATATTGGCTCATCAAGGTTTTATTGTTAGAGGTGCATTGGGTCCTTCAAAAGACAAGACTTCAAAACAGAGTAGGTATGTTTATTTGAACCTGAACAAGGGAAATCACTACACCTGCACCACTGATACGTAGAACACTGCATCTAATTTTACACAGAGTAAATTTAATAAACATGCAGGAATGTTACTTTTGTTTACATTTTTCTTTTGTTTTAATGCAGTTTAGCGCCCAATGATTATTAAAGGTAAACCTCATGCAACTCATGCAAGAATCGTTGCTTTGTGTTTTAAGGATATATCTATCTGTTTTACTCATGACAATACACAAAATGTTCTGTGTGTGATCAGAACTCTCTCACCACTCCTAAAAGATCGTGTGACTGTTTATTGACCAACATTAGACTCAGTAATATATTATGTTAAAAATGTGTGTGTGAGTGAGCTTATGTGTAAGACAGAGAGTGATCACAAACTGGATGCTAGATGTCTACATGTGTGTTTTTTTGCGTTGGTCTGGACAGTCTCTCGGACTTGAATTTAGAAGGGGCAAAGGGCCATCAGCTGGAGTGGGGGGCTGTGACTATTGATGTAGATCAGCATCCAACATCAGCAGGCCAGATGTGTGTGTGTGTGCACAGAGGTGGTGAGTTGTGAGGTCTTTACTGATTGGCTGACTCTAGATGAAGGTGTGAGTCACCACCAACATGAGCTTTGGGCAGAATAAATCTCTCTGTCTCTCTCTCTCCCTGTCTCTCTCTATTTTTTGGAGTTTTCTCTTTCCTTCCCTTTTGCTCACTCCGTCAGACACTTACTCACACACACACACAGACACACACACACACAGACAGACCTCCCCCTTCTGTCTCCTCAGGATGGAAAAAGCAGATTCACCATCAGGTCATACCAGGAAAGGAACACAAGCTGGTTGTGGTTTGAAAACCTCACAGCTGAGTGTTTCCTTAAAGTCCACACTGCAATTAAACTTTCTCACAAAGTCCACTCTGACAATGATGCTCATGTGATCAAAACTTGTGCAAGATATGATCTCATCATGATGATCATTGTATTGTTTCTTATTTGATTGATTGTGAAGAAATGTCTTTGTCACAACCACAAAATCAAACTTGCAGTTAAGGAGATACTAACATGAAATCCTGACTCAGGATTATTCTGCTCAACTTGGAACACATGCTGGCTTTGTAAGTAGGAAACTGTGTGAACTGCAGGATATTTCACTCTTTTTGACAAAACATTTCTTCTTAAAAACTCTGTGTGATAACTTATAGCACTATAGTAAACCCTGGACAAAAGGTCAGAAGTGGTAACTACAGTCTGTAGAACTGATGATGTCATACAATAAATATGATGTACAGTCTGGTTTTTTAAAGATCATATCGGGTCAATACACACAAGGAAGACTAATAACTTTCATTTTTACTGTTACTGTTATTAACATTTCTGTTCATACACAAGAAAAATCATTTTTTGTGGCAGTATATAGTTATATATAGTATATAGTTTCACACCATTACACCAAAATAAGAAGAGGTAGTGTAGGTCTGATGAGCATTTAGCTACATGCTTTGAATTAAGAGCCAATTATGTAAACAATGTAATATTTTTCTATGAAAATGTCAACATGCACAGCTTCAGATTCCCTTTTCACCAACTTTGGTTGTCTGCTGTTTGCAAATGGGCTGGTACTTTTCAGTGGGTTCAGCAGACCTTTTTTCTCCAAAAACAGTAGCCTGTTACTACAGGAAACAAGGTCAATGAGAGTGTGGAGACTCAATCAAAAACTGTAAACTGTGGCTGTAAAACCAAACTTAAAGAGCGGTGCAGGGATGACATATTTTTGTTGGCCACCCTGGAAGTTAGCATCACCCTGGTTCCTTCGACAAAAAGTAATTTTCACAAACGAACACTACTTTTGTGTTTTTTGAAGCCAAAATACAATCGCCAGAAGTAAAAAGTTAATGTTAGACTACAAACAAACTACACCACGGTCGTGTGACGTCAGTGTCACCACCATTAAAATTCCAACTTGGAATTTAATTTAGCGCTTACCTCTTCAACAGAAGTCTTTCTTCTTAGAAAATAAATAATAGTTCTCAAGAGTGTGAGTATAAACAGGCTATAAAAGGCTGCAAAGGGCGAAGTGGTGAGTAGATAGTATGCGGCGTTATGACATTTTTTTAAAGAAGGGTGTGGTACTGTATGACATATTTTATGTCATGGAATGAAACGTGAAAATGTCTTGAGCTTGTGTTACCCACAGGCCTTATTTCAGGAGTCTAACCAAAAACCCATTCAAAAAACCCATTGACTTTGGAACGAGGGAACCAGGATTGCTAAAATGCTAACTTAGTAGCGGGTTTTAGGACTCATTCCTGCACAACATCGACTGCAGATTAGTATTTTCAAGTGAATCCTTTCATATTAAAGAAATCTCATATCCTTTTCAACCTCAAAATCGATTGCCTGCTGTAGCTTAGATAGCACTGCTAGTATCCTGATGGTTGGTAGTATCCTGCTACTGAACCCTTAAGGAAAAGGCAACTGATTTCAAAAGGCAAGTAACAGACAAGACAAAAATGAATACACGTCATCGTCACTCCTCCTCAGTTCACATGAGGAAAAGTTTCAGTCGTGGCTGAACCAAAGAGTGAATGCTGAGCATATTCACCACCTCCTCCCTCACTCCTCCTTTCTCAAAGGGTGTGTCCTTTCACCCAGAGCAAGAGAACTCCCCTGGAATGTGAGATGAAGAGAGAAAGCCAAATGGCTTCTCAAGCTTTTCATGTGTTTCTATTGTGGTGTACCATTTAGCTGTATGTGTGTTTTCATGTGTCAAGGTGTCCTGCGAGATTTCAGTATGTATGTGTGTGTCATCATCTGGGTATGCATTCATGTCAAATGAATCACGTTGATCTAAAATTCAAGATAACACCCTACAACCAACGTCTAGAGCTTCCAGTTCAGTTTCTAATGACTGTTGTGGTCAAGTGGTTTTCTGTTAGAGAGATAAAATTAACAGCACACAATTATACAGACATACGAATATAACACTGACTGCGCTTTCAGATTTCTCACAAGTGGGAAAGATCTATTTCGTAAATAAAAGTATCCATGGCAGAGTGTAAAAGACAGTATTTTCCACCAAAATGTTGCGACCTAAAAGTATAACACAAATACCTCATTTATGCATCGGTGCAGGCACAGTGCCTTACATGTACTTCCATGTCCTGCATTTACAATAAAGTGAAAGCGTTAAAGAGCACAAAGTGACAATTGTTTCGCTATTTTTCTCCAAATGTTTATGGTATGACCAGTTTGACTCTGTTCAAGAAGTAGGCTTTCCAACAAACTGCAGAGATTGAGCATAACTATCAAAAATGTATTATGACATTTACAATTACATATCAGTAAATTTAAATCACTGGTGAAGGGTTGGGTTCAGTGTAGGTAAAATATATAAAGCCTTCGAAAGGACAATAAAGATGAATTAGCACGTCTCTAAAACAGTTCCAGCAAAAACAGCACAATATAAACTTCATGGCGTAGGATTTATTGAGGTGAATTTGAGTCAAAAACTGCAGTCCCTCTTAGAGTCATAAGTCTGTCAAATTTTAACCCACAGACTCAAAACACCATTAATAACATACAGTGTGACTTACAACTCCCTACACTGCAAAAAATAGATGTTTTTAAACATTATTAAACATTTACTATTTTTAACTGTAAAATTACAACATTTTACCGTATCAAAATGTGTTACATTTATTGACACATTCAATTATTTGATTTTACAGATGATTAAAAATTTTTGAAAAGACAAAAACACTTACGTAATGGTATAATTATATTAATAATCATACCATATCACCAGCCCACTGCGTGCTGTGCGCTGGCTCAGCAGGTGCAACTACAAAATATATTTCTCACTTTCCGATAATGTGTAATAAATGAAACAACTGCCTAGTGAAATCAAAGTTATCAGTTGCAAACAGATGGGTATTTTTTGTCTATATTGTAGCATGTTAGGGAAAGGGTGGGCAGGGCTTCCCAGCATGCATTGAGACAACACGGTTGGGTTGTAAACTTAACTAACTTAACTTAACAGTTACAGTTCTATACATTGTCTCATTTGATCCTGCTCTTTCCTTCAATCAGTATATTAAAGACATTACAAAGACCGCCTTTTTTCACTTACGCAATATAGCTAGGATTTTGTCTTTTCTTTCCATGGCAGATGCTGAAATTCTAGTTCACGCCTTTGTTTCCTCTAGAGTTGATTATTGTAATGTTTTTTTTTTTCAGGCCTACCAGACCTCACAGGATGAGTCAGTTGAGGCCTTTAAATCCAAACTAAAAACTCATCTTTATGCCTTAACTTTCAGTTAGTTTATTCTGATTCCTATTTCAGGTTACCATGTTTCCTTCGGCGGGTTGGGTCAGTCTCAGTACATCAGTTAAGCTTAGTAGTTAGTAAATGTTGTCCATGATGTCCTGCTGATGAGATTACTGTAAACCGTCTTAATATTGCTGCATCAACTGTGTGTTTCTTCCCTCAAGCACATTAGTACCCAGGCTGTGCTTCTCTCTCTCTCTCTTCTACTGTCTCTCATTGCAGGGTTCTGCCTCCGGAGCTGTAGAGTCTCCTGCTGCTCCCATGATCCAGCTCAACCCATTGATGTTTACAACATTTAAACATTTATTAGTGTTAGTGATAGTGTTATTGCTATTAATGTTTCACTGTTCTGTCATTATTATCCCTTTAGCTATAATAATAATAATAATAATAATAATAATTATTATTATTATTATTATTATTATTACTACTACTTACATTTTGACTTAGTCTGTGTATTTGCAATGTTGTCTTTCTCTTACCCCATCCCCCCACCCCCCTCTCTTTCTGTCTAAACCCAACCGGTCGAGGCAGATGGTCGCCCACCCTGAGTCCGTTTCTGCTCGAGGTTTCTGCCTCTTAAAAGGAAGTTTTTCCTTGCCACAGTCGCCCGGTGCTGCTCATGGTGGGATCTGTTGGGTTTCTCTCTGTAAATTTTATAAGATAAAGAGCACAGTCTAGATCTGCTCTATATGTACAGTGCCTCGAGATAACTTCTGTTGTGAATTGGTGCTATATAAATAAAACTGACTTGAAATTGACTTGACTTGACTCTACAGTGCTTTGGGTATTTTGCAGTTACTGTTGTGAAAAATGAATATTTGGCACCATGTGAGAAGTAATGTTTTTTCTATATGGGCTCTTGAATATAAGGCAATATGAACACACACACATCCACACAAATCTATCAGTATCCCTATATGATATGTACAAGTGACTAGCTGATGTGGAGGTTGAATAAGTAGAATTTTAATTCTGAGCTGAGAAATGTACTGGAGCGACTGTAAAAACTTTGACATTATGGTGACCATATTAGCTGTTGTGGAATGTTTGAGATGCACTGAGTTGACAGTCACAAATGATATTGTGGCTGTTTGGATCTATACATATTTGCTTTTTTTATTTCTCCACATTTTGGTGATGTTTGAGCTTTGAATTTATCACATTGCTGCAGAACAGGGTTCCACTTGTGATATCTGATCAGAAAACCTGGAGGATAAAGACCACAGCATACAATTGAACAAATATCAGTTATTTAAATGCAGCACAAGTGTCTCTTCAGACTTCTGCCTCAGACTGCTGCTCTGTCATTTCTTTGTTGCTCCCCTTACATCTCAGTCAGCCTGTCTGTGCCTGCCTTCAGCATACCTCAAGTTCCAGCCCACTTCTTCTAATAGTTTTTCCCTCTTTCTCTTCCTCTGTTTCTCTGCACCTTAGTGATTGTGCTCCTCATCTTCCTGTACACGGTAAGAAAAGTACTGTAAAATTTACAGCAAAATATTGGCAGCAGAATTGCCAGCCAAGTACTATAATTTTTACAGTGACCTTACCTTAGTTCCATGACATTTTCTGTAATTAAGAATTACAGGAATTCTGCATTTATCAGCTCTACAGCAATTTACCTGGAATAATGCTGTATAATGCTATACAACAGATTACCCAATCATGTGTGTTGAATGCATATGTGTAAATTAAACTAATACTGCATTTCATTTGAACTAACAAATCATGTGCAATAATCCTAAAAGAGTCCAGTGGGTACCTTTAAATGGACTGTGACGTATAGGCCGCCTCCTCTTGATATTGAAAGTTGAAGGTAGTAGACTGCAAAAACTGTAGCACGGTGAATTTTTCCCATGCCATGTTTTATCTTTGAGCTTTTTACTTAAACCTATCTTTCTGCATGTATGATTGAGAGGGCATTTTTTAAAATTACAGGTTGACACAAAGGACTGGGAACAAAACATACACGACTTGACAAAGTGAAACATCTGTATTCTTAAATGTAATGCAATACAAGACTCTTACAAAAATACTAGGAGCTAGCCAACTGATTTGCATTAGATCGGTGGTGATCTAATACTAGTCCTATTTGAGGCCAGTGACAGTGTGTCTGCATATTCAGTCCACCACCACTTTCCTATATAGGGGAACATAATATTACCATCACCTTATAAATAAAACATTTCAACATGACCACCAACCCAAGCCTCAAAAATGGGTTGAATCAACCCGTCTCTTGTAAAAATGTAATAATTTAATATTAATAGTAGGATTTATAGCACACTGTTAAAGTAGACTGCATTACATTGTATGAGGGATTCTCATTTTCTGGTCACTCAAGTGTATGTGTGTGTCATGTAGTATTATGAACTATGTACACCAGCAACAGTGACAGTGCTGATTCCAACTGAAAGCTTCAGCATCATTTTTTTGTGTTAGCTAATGTTATATAATGTGGCTATAAACCATTAGCAACAGCCAAGCTAACATTGCTAGAGCAACCAACAGAAGTGACAGCTGAATATGGTCCCACAATGCATCAATATATTTGAAATGTACAGTAGTACACTGTAGATGTGGTCCAGAGGTCCGCTATCTTGTTCCACTGTCTCCTAGATACCTAACCTTAACATAAGTGTGACATGAACCCTGAAGCCAAGTCTTAAAAAAAACTGTCTCTACCTGTTGGGACCTCAGTTTTTATCCCCATGGTGTTGTGTGTGAACATGAGTTCCCATGGGTCACTTTGTATTTGGGTTAAACTGAAATATAAGAACAAGGAACACACACACACACACACACCTGCAAGGCCTGTTCAGATCCACTGGTTTGACCTCTGCCTATACAAACACATAAAGACAAGCCTGGACAGGCATGCTGCTGTGGATATAGGGTTACACACACATACACACATTTGTGCAGGGCATGCTGGCACAGGAGAGGATGTTAAATAATTTATTAGCTTTAGGATTTAAACTCAGAAGAAAGTCCATGTCCTCAATCCAATAAAAACAAGACCTAAGAGTGAGAAGATTAGGAAAAGAAGAACTGTTAATTTGCACTAAAGAGGAAGTTAGGGTTAATTAGGCGTCTGGTCAGTACTGATCCTGGTATAGCTATAGATCACACTGACTTGAAGAAGACCATGGAGCAGATTTTCTACGTCAACTTGGTGGCTTTACTCTGTGGCGTTTACATTACTGTGTGTACTTTCACAATATGTGGCGCATACCCGTCAGGTTATACCTCCTGAGAACATGGTTTTGCAGGTGTCACATGTCAGTGAAGTAAAAAAGAAAAAAAATCAGCTTTATTGCATTATCAATGCTTGTGTGGAATTTTTTTTTCCTGGCCTCACACGCTCTACAGTACAGGTGCTAATCACACTGACAAAAAAGTAAAGAGAAGTGGTACTTGTGTCCTTGTAAGTACAAAGCATACATAAAAGTGTTACGAACCTTCACAAATTGCATTTTTGATCTTGAAAATAATATTCAAAGAGAAAATAAATATTTAAAATAATATCGACACCTGCCACCAGCACCACCAGTGCCAAGGGCGAGGAAGAAACATTTTTCAAATGCTCCTGATCTACTCTGTTGCGATCTTTGTTATAAAATCTTCTAATGAAAAAAATCTAATCTCAGAGACCCTAGAGAATTGTAGGATACCTTCTATAAACATATGTCATCAATCAACAAGAGACAAAGAAGCAGTGCAATGCAGTATACAGATCTGCTTTTGATAGTTACATTCGACTGTCCTGTAATAATAATTGTTTTTATTTTTTAATTTTACCAAAGTAAATAAGAATGCCTTTAATGAGTATTCCACAGATTGTGTTCCCAACATCTCCCATCTTACCTCTTTTTCCTGAACTCAAAGCAGATCTACAGCAAAAATATTAGTAAGTGTCTCAAGGACAATGCTACCAGGGCGCCTCACCCTCAGGAAAATCTTTTAGAGATGTTAAATCTTTGAGATGCTTTCTAGTGTCCTGAGATAACTTCTGTTGTAATTTAGCACTATATAAACAAAATTTGAGAACTACCATAAACAAGACTAGGTCAAAATCTAGCATATGACTGGACCATGTAAGATCAGTGTGTGAAAACAGTTGTTGAACTGCTATAAACAAATACTTTCGATAGATAGTAACTAAAGCCTCCTTGAAAAAGCACTAAATGTCACTAGATGACTACTAGGTCACATGACATCATTGTGTCATATTTGCATTTTGCCTAGTGTCAGCCAGTTGCAACCATTTACATGTTTGTTTTGCTCCTATTCTCTGTGCTCGTATGCAGTATTTTAATACAGCCATTCCATCATTCAAAATAATATCTCTGAAATCACTTCAAGTCTAGTATTAACCAATGTCCTCCTTACATTCATCATACTGTATGTAGTCCTATTTACATACAGCATGTTAAATTTCTATTTCTTAATTTCTCCACACAAAATATAACAAACACTGGTAGCATCGTTACTTGGAGGACTAATGGAGCTCCTTGATGTAACTGTCCTGCTTGTGAGATGTAAAACCTTCAGACTCGATCCTCTGTAACTGGAATTGTTACTTCATGTTCATATTTGGAGCTTCACGTGTTCCTGTCCTCCATGATTGTGGGGCAAATTTCCAGAAGAACATTTTTAATAGGAGGCTTGATTTTCATTTATTTATTTTTTGTTGTCTTTGCTTTTTTATGCTGTAGTGTCTGTCTTTATTTGTTGTTCTTTGTATATGTGTTAATGTTTGTAAAATATTGTCTTTTGTAAAGCACAATGAATTTGGTTAACTTTGTGAACTGTGCTCTATAAATGAAATTTATTCCATATTACAAGCCATATGTTGTTCCATGGCTGTGTTTTGTTAGTGTGCAGTTGTTTGAACTTTAAAAGACACAGTGAGACCAAATGGGCACGTCTCTGGATGGGTGTGTCCAGATCTCTCACAGTCATCTCAGTGTAATGCTCCCTCTAGTGGATTACTGCTCACACTCATTTGTGATACACGTGTACTGTTTTCCTCAGTTGTGAAGCAGAAAGCAGCAGAGTTGGCTAACTAACAACCTGGTCACCACAGAAAGGGAGTACCATGCATTATGGGAGTTCTCAACACAGTGTGGGCCAGACTGACCAATCAGATCACTAGACTAAAGCTCAACAGTGTTTTAACTGGATGTGTTGTTGACCTCAGCCATCTAAACCCATCCAACACCAGACAAGCCTCATGTAATTCCATGTTACAGTGATGACACACACGGGAAAGTCTACTTTCAGTAACATGGTTTAAGGCACACGAATAAGTTTAACTCTTAGCTCTGTCTTTCTAGCTTTGTTCTATGTCCAAACCAAAGGCACATGCACAGAAATACACAGATACAGGCGTGGTGTTATTTCTGAGGTGCTTTTTCAGGCTCACATAGATTTTCCTCTCTTCCTCTTATCTACTCTAAAAACCCCATACTAGTGTATCCAAACACAAATTCAGGCAGAGCTGTGGTTAGTATCAGAGCCTGTATATGAAGTGACTGGATTGGAAAGTCAATCAATTAACTAAAGACTACAAACAAAAAACAAAACAACACAAAACAACTACAAATTGCAATAAAGAAACAAAAACAACTGCAAAGACAAGCAAAACCACAAAGAGACACAAAACAACTGCAAAAAGATACAACATGACCACACAGGGAAGAATAACATGACTACAAAGAGACACAAAATGACGACAAAGAAATATCCACAACCACAAAGGGATGTTTTGTATCCATTTCAGTCTCTGTGTCTTGTTCCTATGTAGGAGTCTCATAGTCTCATATTCTGTCCATGGTTGCAGGCTGTTTGGAGTTACCAATAACAATCATGTATTGACATGATCTCTTGTTAGAATATTTAAAGTTGTTGGAACCAGTGTAACTTTTAAGACTTTAAATGTGAGTTGTAATACATTTAATTTCCCCCCTCTTTAAAAGCCCTACTCAAATGTTTCTAAACCCACCGGTTCTTAAAGGCTTTCCAGTGTTTTCTGCAGAGACTTGAGTAGATGCAATGTTATTGATCCCAAACACAAATGGGGATTCATGAAACTTCAGTTGCTGAAATCTCCACAGAAGACACTGAAGTCTGAAGCAGGAAAAGTGTGTCTCACCACAGTGTAGCATCCTATCGCCCCCTGGTGGCCATATTGGAAGGTTACCATGTGGTTCTAACACAGGTGCCCTGACAGACAAATTCTCAAGTTAATCAACTTGTCCTACAGGAAAATGTCAGTGTGGCCCAGTAGATATACAGAGCTTTACAGTGCTATACAGAGAGAAGACAGTTAAGATACCAGTGGGACAGCTCTGTTGGATATTGCCTCAAACAGCCTCCAGATTCCCAAATTAGCATGCTTTCAAACAAAAGCTATCATCGCAAGCACCTACATATCCAAGCAGAAATGCAAACAGACCAGTATAGTGAGGCACATGCGTCTGTGTGCATGTGTGCGTTTTTGCTTAAATGCACACACACACATACACACACACACACACACACTAAAAGGCTACTTCGCTAGCAGTTGTTAGCTAACATTAATTTGGTAAAAGCTAACTTACAAAGATTAACATCATTTAACTTAAACACAACAAAACAACAAAACTTCTAATACAGCACAGACAATATAAATGATCAATACACTTTCTTGTACGAATCCAGTGAAGTAAGCTAATGGGTAGTGAATTGCCCTGAGATAAATAAAACTGACTTGACCTGAAGTCATGAAGGACATCTGTTTGTCAAGGGTTAGGGTAGGGTTGTTTTGCCTGTCACTGAGGCATGGAAGTATTTGAATTTATTGGTGCCTTAGGAAATCACATTCAAAACTGGGCAAGCAAGGCAAGTTTATTCGGATGCCATGTTTCAAGAGGTAATTCAAAGTGCTTTACCTAAAACAAAAAGGCAATTAAGAAAAGAACACAATATAAAACGTAAGTATGTACTTGTTGGCAGGTATAGTATATATTAGTATATATTATTAGTAATGAAATTGAAAGGTCTTAAATAAAGGCTAATGAATAAAATAATACATCTTATAAAAACTGACCAGTGCACATTTACACTCTCACTTTCATGAAGACCTACTAACAACCTACCGACAACTTAATTTCACACACCTGTGCCAAGATGAACACAGTTTGTGCAAAACCAGTATTGATATCAGTACAGCTGATATCCACTGATGTATTTTTTTTAGTCATGCTAGCAATAGGGCTCAAGGCATGACACTGTTGGTCTTTCAGGCATGTACCACTTTGGTCCACACTGACAACTACTGTGTCACCACCTGGCTCAAAAGGCCATGACAAAAGTGGGACACACCGTTTTCAATGGTTAAACACATATCAAAGTGAGATTACTTAAATAAATAAATCTCTCCTTTGCTGGGGTAACCAAGATAAGACAAAGACATGAACTTAGACAATACTGACCAAATCCAGTTTCAGAATGACCTAAGTAGAGGACTAGATACATGTGGCAGTCATTGGGTAAGAACATGTGACAGTGGTAAGATCTGAGTGACCAATGGGGTTTTCACACCCATAGATTTAGAACAAATTCTGTTCACAATTTGTATGGAAAAGTTTTGCAACCATGTGGCAGCTGCAGTTAACTACACCCTGTTAAACCCAACAGCTCACTGTATTGTTCATAATTTTTCTTCACTAGGGTACAGCTTGTAATAAATATGTCTGCCTGCGCCTTCAAATTCCTGGTGATCATCTTTTCTCTAGCTCACGGGTTTTTCCTTCTCAGGTCTGAGAGATTTAACTGAGGCTCCATGTGTGTAGTCTCCACAGGGTCCTGTCCTTGGCCCTTAACACCTCAGAAACAATTTTCTAATGATGTAGTCACGCTAGATAGCATTGCCCTCAAGCTCCACCATAAGTAATCTCTGAGTTACCTTTGATCGGAATATGTCCTTTAACTCCCACATAAAACAAACTCCAGAGACTACCTTTTTCATCTGCATAAAATTGCCAAAGTCACACACTTTGTGATACAGTTGAAAAATAGAAAAACATTTGTTACTTCTAGGCTGGTGATTGCAATTCATTATTTTTTGACTGCCCCAGCTAGTCTCTTAAGACTCTTCAACTGATCCAAATGCTGCAGCATGATTACTGTCAGGAACTAGGAGAGGAGATTATTTCTCCTGTGTTAGCTTCTCTGCATTGGCTTCCTATAAAATCCAGAATATAATATAAATACAAATATAATTTTTTCACCTACAAAAACCTCAATGGTCAGGCACCATCATATTTAAAGAGTAGTACCCTATTATTACCCTCATAGTACCCTAAAATCCCAACACTGCATTCCCAGAAGGCACACCTACTGGTGGTTCCTAGAGTAGAATGGGAATAGAATCAGGCTCCTCTACTGTGGAACCTTCTTCCAATTTGAGTCTGGGAGGCAGACACCCTGTGCACTTTTAAGAGTAGGCTTAAAACCTTCCTCTCTGATAAAGCTTATAGTTAGGGTTGGCTCAGGCTAGCATGAACCATCTGCTAGTTATGCTGTTGTAGGCCTAGACTGCCGGGGGACTTGCCATAATACACTGAGCTCTTCTCTCCCCATCTCATTCTCTATCCGTATGTATTCTTATCCTATATATGGACATCCCTGTAGTTTTGTGCTCTCTTGTCTCTCTCCTCCTGTCGTTTTCTGCAGGTATTTCTGCCTCCAGAGCTGTAGTCTAGATCTGTGATCACAAGTGACCTGCAATCAAATATATTTATTCAGAGTGTGGGGTGTATTAAAACAAATGCCTGGGTTTTAAGAAGGACAGAACTCAACTGTGATAGCACTTTATGACCCAGACACTTCCGGAGTGAAGTGAAGCAGCCAACTCCAGCAGTGCAAGGAAAAGCAATGTTGAGTGTTAAATTGTTTGGATGATGATCTCAGGACAGTTGCAAGCTGGATTAATGCGGGCCAAGCAATCAGCCCCTACGAACATGCACATTCTGAATGGACACTGGACTTGTAATAACAAATGCTATGACATAATTACACCCTACACCCTCTACAAAGACTAACACTAGGATACTAAGCTCTGCTCTGTATGTGATACTGAACTCCATTGGGATTTACCAGATGACTGTGGACACAGGAAGAGAGACAGATAGAAAGGATGGGCAGGTGGGTTGTGACATAGTGAGCATCATAGCTAGCAGGGTTACTTTGCCTATCCACCTTGGTTTTGCACATTGTTGCCACTCGCCATTAGGGTGTAAGAGATTCAAAGCTGACTTCCCTGCTGTCATCACCCAAGGTAAGTGCTGTTATACAAACATCTTTAGCTGCTTGGGTTGAGAGTTAACACCCAGGGCTACAAGCTAAAATGTGAGTGTTATACTTTATAATACAGTCATGATGTACAGTGTAATTTTGTTATGTTAATACCAGCAAAATAGTTACTGGTCCCTGCTCATATTTAAATACTGGGACAGTAGAGAAACAATACCATGGGGAACAAGGGAATGACAATTAGGCATTTTTAGAAAGGATAAATAAAGGCTTTATTAGTACCTTATTCATCTGAAAAACTTGTGCTGTACATTGTGAGGAAGTTTTATAAGTGAGTTCAGTCCTGTTGAAACAGTATAATGAATGGTTTGACCTGCTGTCTACCCCACTCCTTTTCTGACAGTCGCTGTTGTTTGTCAACTGATTTTCAATTGACTTAGTGTGGATGGCGTGTCTGTCATTTACATCATAATGGTTCAAGATTTTATTCAGAGACAGCATGATATAAACAAGCACATTAAGTAAATTAAGTGAATTTAAAATAAATACAATTTCTGCCCTTCTGCTGAAAAATGCACCCCCATCACCAAATCATGCACCAATCTACCTCACTGCACCACTGCAGCAGATGTGAGTCCTACGAACTAGCTCCATCAGTTTAAAAATGTTTTAAATAGAATATATGCTTAATATGAATTTGCATGTGACTGCAGGTATACGGGAATCCTCTTGTGTAAAATATGATGTGGAAGATCTGCATTCTTGTGCCCCTGCTGCTCCATCTTCCATCTGTGTGTGGACAGTCGACAGGTTTGAGAACTAAGAACTATATACATCACAGTGACATGACATCCTGGAGCCTTGCACAGGCCCAGTGCAGGGAAAAATACACTGACCTGGTGACCATCAGTAGTGAAAAAGAGAATCAGCACTTTGTCAGTGGCGCTGGCTGGATCGGTTTGTACCGAAAAGATTCAAGCAGTCCATGGAAATGGTCCAGAAGAGATGAAATAGCCAACTTCACCATTTGGGACACAGATGCGGGCGGTAAGCTGGTCTAACATGTAATCAAGTTAAGCATGTCAAGGCTTTCAGGCTTTAGTACAGCAGCTTAAAATTATTTTGTAGATCACACCTTCGAATTTTTATCATGTCAGTATTTGTGCTATCCTCTCAGAGTTTTTTATATGATGAATATGTGGTTAAAAAAAGTATGAATATGTAAAAAAGTATATCCATACAAGCTGCAATTAATCTGCATCAGCAAATATGTGAAAACATGATGCTGCTTGTATTGTATTTTTTTGCCCAGTGTCAGCTGGGAATGGCTCCAGCACTCTATGACCCTTAAAGGATAAGCAGTATAGATAATGGATGGATGGATGGATTTAATATGACTCTGAGATTTTCTTATATTACTTAAAGTGTAAGTGACGATACTTTGCAATGATCAGTCACAGGTCAACCCACATGTACTTTGGGAAGTAACTCACAAAAGATGAGCCTGCACATTGAGACCAACTTGAAAAAACTGTATGCAAAACAGGTATTCTGAATCCCAACAAAAGCAAATTATACTAAGGACAGAAAGAAAAAGTTGTCCTTTGCTAATTAACCATATAGGTGTCTTACTTCTGCACAGGCTGAATTCCTTCATTTGTAAACCTGGCAGGGAGACCTAGTAGATCTTTGGAATATATATATGGGTTGAAGTCAAGAAAGATCTTTACAGTTGGCCTGTTTTAGATGCTGGTCTCCCTGGTCGTGTTTCTGTTATCTGTTGTGTAATTAATATACTTCCAGAAATTAATTTCTTATTTTCTATGCTCAGTCTCTCTCCCCCAAAATGGACCCACTATGTGTGGTCTAAACAAGGCATTAATGTGTTAGATGATATTTTTAAAGGTGTGAAGGGTTATAGTCCCTTCTAGGCTGTTTATGGTTTTATTTATCTTAATGTCTGTACAGTACTGAAAATGTCTGCAGTACCTTGTACTCTTACCCTAACACCTTCTACCAAGGTGTGTTGGGAAAAAGATTTGAAGTCTTTGGAATTAGCCAACAGTTTGGAGCACCTTTTATCTAAAATCTTGCTGACCAAATAACTCACTAAATGTTTGCACACAAACTTTACACTGTAGTGTAGATTTAGATTACAAATGGCTGACGGTGACTTATGCAGAGGCGTTAACCTAAACTCCACTTCTCCTACTCCTTGCAGATCCAACCATAAATGAAAACTGTGCTTTTAAGTATCCCGGTAAGGTTACATGGAACACCCATCCCTGTGACACATCTCATAGTTTCATGTGTTTCAATGAGAGGCTGGTTCTGGTGAAGCAGCAGAAGACATGGGAGGAGGCACTAAAGCACTGCAGGGCTATGGAGGCAGTGGACATAAGCAAGCCAGCCACTGACTACCAAAACCACCGCTATGACCTGGTTACCCTGCTCACTCCAGATGACCACGTCTATGCACGAGAGAAAGCACAAGAGGCGACCACTGATGAGGTAGGGCAGTTTTCTGCAGTCTCTATTTGTGTTATTGAGTAACTCATCCTCTGTGTTTACATCTCTCTTGTAAATGTTGGTAGGTGTGGACAGGCCTGCGTTACCTGGCTGGTAAGTGGGTTTGGGTGGGTGGAGAACAAATGCAGTACGAGGGTATTCAAAGCTGCCCAGCACAGTCCTTTTGTGGCATCCTGGAGAAAACTGGAACCACACTGTTCGGGATGAGGGACTGCAAGCAGAGAATGAACTTCCTCTGTTACCGGAAGCTTCAAACCAGTGATGAAGTGTAATTAAGTCAATTTTCTGAGGGACTCTACTTACTGTAAGTCTACCTAAGTATAAATATGAGGTATATGTAACTTTCCACATGGAAATATTGCATTCGATACTCTACTACATTTTTATTTCATTAATTACTTTGCAAATTTTAATTTTACACATAAACCTTGAGAACTTTTATGTACTACCAAAAGAATTCAACCACCAAACCATACGAGCTAGTTAATTAATTAAGCAGTTGATTAGTCAAAAAACAAACAAAACAAAAAAAGTGACTTTCTTGAAAACTCATTAATGGTTTAAGTAATTTTTCTAGCCAAAATGTCAGGCCACATTTCATGGCGTCAGCTTGTTGTAATGATGCATGGCTTTTCCTGGTCTTAAATGAAAGCAATTAAAATAAGCTTTCGGCTCGGACTGATGGGCAAAACAAGACATTTGAGGGCATCAGTTTGAGCTCTTGGTATATGTGATCAGCATTTCTCACTATTTTTAATGTTTTATCAATCAAAGAGCAAAATGAATGATCCAGAGAGTAATCAGCAGATTATTTAATAGTATATTCAAATATAACTGTGCAGCACCACCACCAAGACTGGTAAACTGTGTGGTGGGGTCTCCATTCACTGGTTGAAATCAGGCTGCTTCTTCCTCCCTTCATCATCAGCCTGGTCCTCCAAACCAGGGCCTGCTCTGCTGATTACAATAAAAGTCATTTGGAGCAAACACTGCTGCAGCTGTGATTTAACCTGAGAAGCCCATCTTTGTGTCATTTTGTTTTATGTTAGCATTAGACTAGGATGAGTAGTCTGTATGGAGGATTACCTCTTCTGAATTTTGTACATCTAAGAGTAGTCTAGTCACTCAGATTTTGTTTTACTTACTTGGATTTGCCTCCACCCACAGCTGCTTCCCTTTGTTTGCTTGTCTCAGGGCTCTTGTTGTCATCTTGTATGCAAACCTACTAATTGTTCTCAGTTCTTGTTTCCCCAACTTTCTTCAACAGAGCTGACACATTCAAAGCGTACTATGACCCATTGAATCACAGTGACTACATTTAAAAGAAATACACCTGGTTGAAATATATATTACAATTTTCCTTTAACATTGAAATGAAGTTAGCTTCACATTGGACAGTGATTGTCCCTCTACTTTTTTCTGACCTGTAGAAAAAAAAAATGTACACACAAGGGATACTTACACCTAGGTCATTTTCTTACCTAAACTTTTAAAACTTTTTTAAAGACTTTTTTCTATGAACTTTAGGCAAAATAAAATATGATATATAATAACATACAAATATGTTCTGAAAGACTGAGAAAAGTTAATCTCTAATATAGAGAGTATTTGAAAGTGTAAAAATATTATTACAGAATTTTGAATATAACTGTTTAACTATATTAAACCTTTTGTGTGTGTGGTGTTGATGCAGTTAGATGAACAGCGTGTAGATTTATCGTCGACAGCAGTGTAACAGTGAGCCGAGCGTTGACAATGCCCGTCACCGTTGGTTCATTAAACCATTGCCACATTTACAGTCTTCTCAAAAGACCAGCGTTATTTGGTATGCACACCGCATCATACAGCAGTCTCGAACGTTACGCGACAGAATGTCATCAACAAAAATCACCGAATCATCATCGTTACAGCCGTTGCCTGATTGGCGTAATTTCACTTCGTACCAACAGGCAGTCGTCTGCCGTTTATTTCGTCTGTTAAATCTGGTCAGGCGGTCGCCAGCAAGAATCATCTCAGCCGGTGCCAATTTGTTCGAAAAGATAAGGTAACAGGTCCTGAGCGGTTCAGAACCGAATACTAGTCGCCCTCGACGCAGGACGCAAAATCACATTGCGGAGAAGTTTTCGCCAGAAGAAAGAGCCGCACAAAAGTTATGTATCAGTTCAAACACCGGCCATCACAGATTATTCGTGCGCACATTCTGCACAAGAATACAGATGCAATGAAACGAGCGTACCAAAATCAAAACCTGAGGTCGAACTTGATATTTTGAGTAACAACACTAATTCAGACGAACCGAATTGTGAGTCATTGTTAACAGACATGCCATCAGCTTTTTGCGAATACCACCATCTCCAGACCGATTTCAGTCTGTGTCGCGTTCACAACATATGGCTTAACCTTGTTTAGCATTTAACAGTTTTAACGGCTGGTCAGTTTCAGACGGTCATTTGCGCCAGGACAAAGAGAACAATACATCATTACCGTAACAGCACCAGCATCGTTCACGGTCTTTCGTCTTTCACGTTAAGACTTAAAATCGCCGCGAACATGACGTCCATAAAGCGTCCTTCAAACCGGTCAGTGAACAAACCTGGGGCTCACAATTGCCGATGTCACTGTCGTTATCTGTCAGCGACATTTAATCCCCAGTTTTGCTCAGCGGGGCCTGCCGAGAATCATCGTTCTTCGCTCATTAAACATACCATCATCGCAAGGCCGTGTGTGGCCGTATCACACTTGGGTCGTGGTTTATTCTTGACAGCAACAGGTGAGCTCAACATGCTCCGAGTTCAATGCATTCTTTTGTTTCTCAAGAAGATTTTTTTTGTAGCACAGCTTAGCCACGAATACGACTAAAAGACGCAAACATCACAAATGTCAACAGAATTAACATTTACACCAACAGCAGTCAGGTGTTACATGGTTGCGCAGGGCCGGCCGTCATGGTCTCCGTATTGTTCAGCATATCATTACGCACCAGCCGGCAAACAGCGAGAGCCGGATGGCAGTTGAAGACCATTCAGAGGGGTTACGAGGAAAGCCGCCCGAGTTGGCCGGTTTCGCGAGCCAGCCCGGCTCCTCCTCCTCGCAGGATGGCTGGTCATCACGGCGGCATGCGATGAGCCAGCGAGCTCATACACACGTCGACCATAAGAATGATTGCTATTTTCGCTTGAAACAGAGGTTTCTGGCTACCGTAACCAGCCAGTCCTTGTTACCTGGTGGTCTTCGCGGTACCGGTAGTGCCGATACAGGTCAAATGTTTCAATGCACTAATGTTAATTACTCGTTCGTAAAAGAGCGGCATTTCTATGTCTCAAAGCCACCGTTTGCCCTTATTTCAACATTTGCGGTCGCGCCAATCACTTAGTGCTTATATGCGGTGGTGCAGACGGATCCGCATAAAGAATAAACCAGCCGGGACCCCATATGGAACACAAGATTATCCGCTCCTGTTGTTATGTCTCCGCAGTGCGAATGGCACTGCGCCATCTCGAGACGAGTACAATAATTGGTTGGTGAGCCTACCACAACATACGGCCCGCCAGCAGCAAAGACATATCGCCTTTTGCGAACAAAGCTTCCATCATGAAGAAAGCTTCGGCTGGTTATTTTTCGGCGAACACAGCGGCTCCGCTTAGCGAATAATTGCTATTTCAGTAAACAAGGTTCACAAAACAGGCAGTTACTGCACCAGAACCGCCTTTCATAAAGCCCCCGCTCACAGTGGCTCACGGGTTCCGAGCTCAGCGATCAGATGAGACGTGCAGTCTCTCGCGGGGGGTTTCAACCGGCTCACACCATTGATCAGAGACATGAGGTCCCAGATTTGGAGACCAAAGTTTATTTACCGACCGATAGCAACGATCATACTATCGCTTGGTTCAATAAAATTTACGCAACGCCGACCATTGCACCGCTTTCTGCGGCCCGTTCACGTTGTCAACACGGAACGTCACACCGTTCTGCCCCGACCGATCTCCGGTCCTTCCCCGGACCACCGATATATGGCGCGTGTTCGATACCCCCGATACCAAGACCTCATAACACCGTCAGCCCGACCGCCACCAGCAACGTTCACAGCAGCATCAAACACAGCGATATACAGCGAAACGAGTTCGCGATCGCCCCTCAAACGCAACCCCTGCTCGTCTCACCTGAACACCACACCACTGTTAAACATCAAACCTGTTTCCAAGTCACGGACCCTCGACCACAACAAGTAGTCAATCACAGCAGTTTATTGTTCCTCCGCATCTCCGGAATGGGGAGCTCCAAACGACCATCAACATCTGAAACAAGATCATTCAGCGATCATACATCAGACTACCAATGTTTTCAACGAGAACATATGAGTCGGTGATCATTGCGCTACCGTTCGGTAGTCGGCATGAAAATTGACAGCGGCGATCGTTCCACCCATATCAGCTCCAAAGACCATACGATATTCAAGAGGATGGTAAACACCGTACTGTTCGTTCATTCGCAAGACCTGCATGAAGCAAGATGTTGCAGTAGTACGGAAGAGCTGTGCTATCGCTGTTCTCGAGGTAGCGTTATCATTTGATTGAAATCAGCCACTAACAGGTGCTGTGGACGATGAACTAAAATTGAGTTATTTGGGACAGTAGCATGGCGGATGAATAACATTCAAACGATTGCCACCACAGTAATGGCGGTGGTTCCATCACGCCGCGGGCCGTGCCGCAGCAGTACCGGCAATCCAGCGTTGATGTCGCATGATTCAGTCAGCACGCAGATTCTGCGAACAACATTCAGCGACAAAGCCGAAGCCATCCATCCCCGGCGCCAAATCAACCCACCGACTCCCTTGCCACTGCCCAAAGAACTGCCGATACCGACTGAACCATGCGACCTTCAACTTTAACAAGATTGCTAGTACCTGTTTGGCCACACACAGCCCCATTGTTACGATGGAACCACCACCAAATTCTTACTGTGGGTAGCAAGTGTTTGTCTTGAATGTTGTGTTCTTCATCCATGCATACTGCCCCTTGTTATGTCCAAATAACTCAATTTGCTTCATCAGTCCACAGCACCTTATTCCAAATGAAGTTGGTTTGTCCAAATGTGCTTTAGCATACCTCAGGCAACTCTGTCATAGCAGCGAGAAAAGGCTCAGACATTTCTCCCATACAGCATCACCAGCAAAAGTATGCTGGAATAGTTGAACGATGCACAGTGACACCATCTGTGCAAGATCATGTTGTAGGTCTTGAGCTGGTCTGTGGGTTGAGTTTGACTCTTCACCATCCTTCGCCTGTGCTTATCTGGAGATTTTTCTTGCCTGCCACCCGGCCTTTACCAGAACTGTGCCTGTGGTCACCATTTCCCTCACCATGTTTTCACAGTGAAACTGACAGCTGGAAATCTCTGAGCGAGCTTTTTGAATCCTTCCCCAAAACCACATGATGTTGAACAATCTTTGTTTTCAAGTCATTTGACAGTTGTTTTGAGGCTTTTCCCATGTTGGCACTCTTCAGAGAAGAAGATGCAAAGAGGAGAAATTAAACCTTGCAATTGGCCACCTTAAATACTCCTTTTCAGCGATTGGCTTCAATTTGTAAAGTGTAGGTCAAGGGTCAATGAGCTTTCTACCAAACAAATTTTGTGTTCCAATAATTAAAAAGCAAGGTATTCAAATCAATAAACAACAAGGGTGCCCAAATTTATGCACCTGCTTACTTGTTTAAAGAATTATTGCACACTTTCTGTAAATCCATAAACTTTATTTCACTTCTCATATATCACTGTGTTTGTCTGTTATATGATATATTTAACTGAAATTGCTGATCCGAACAACCACAGTGATTTATAAAGGAAAATCTTGAAAATTATCAGGGGTGCCCAAACTTTTTCATACCACTGTATATATATATATAAAGCTAAAGCGGTCAGGGGAGATGAGGGAAGGACCAGAGATCGGAGAAGGGGTCAAGGGGCACAGGGGAGCAGATTGTGACATTCCGTCTGATAGCATAAGTTGCACATGGGTCGACACATGTAGGAAAACCCAATGGACGCTGGTACAGTAAGTAGATGCAGTGTTTGCATAGAACAACTAGGGCAAATAAGCAGTAAAACATGATCATTTGCCACCACCACACCATCAGATCCATTTGCAAATAAACTTTGAATATATACCTCCAAATCTGGGATATAAATATCTCCTGGTCAATGTAGATGTATTAGGTAGGTTGAAACCCCCCCTTACACGAAAAGTTTTGTTTTTTTGTCTTCAATCTGATCACTAGTCGGATTATGGGCCACTAATGAAGTAGGGAAGCACATAAAGAAACAGTTCTGGTTACATGCTGTACCTAGTTTTGTGAACCTTGGCTACAAAATGTAATTATTCCTTTCATGATTATCCATATGTGCCAAAAATGTATGGCTTCTTGTAGTGACTGATATAAAATGATATGAAAATGTCTTTGCTGCTGTGTTCATTGATGTGTTGGAAAATAAAATCCAAATCCTGTGAAGGATTATTGTACTCATCTCAAGTTAAACAGTACTGCATTTCACTTTTCTGGAACATAACAACTAGAATATGGATAATCTTGTATTCACACACTTATTAAACACTGGGTCCCTGTCATGTGGGTAGGCTTTAAACCCCACAGACTTTATTCTTTTTTATACTGAGATCCATCACACCACACATATAAGCCACTAAGTAGTTGTAACATTTTAAATGTTAGAATAGGGCTAAATTGAGGTGGCTTTGGGGGATATAAGAAGTGCATACTGTATTTTTGCAGACAAGTGAGATAACATTAAATTGCATTAGGAATGTATTTGGCCTTATATGGACCTGTAATGAAGCACTACCAGTTTTTCCACCACATGTCGAGGCTACGCTTATAGGTTAACAAAAAAGGTTAAAACAATTTTAATTGTAGAATTTATATATTTCCAAACAGAAAATAAACAATCGACATCCTTATATGAATTACAGCGGCAAGTGGTATTTAAGTGTCTTAAGTATGAGAGGCTCAGCTGACATGACTCATCACATGCCACTCATTGTGATATTCCCATACATCCGTACTGAAGAGGAGGAGGAGCCAGAGAGCAGTAAGTCAAAGAGAGCCAGTGCTCAGGAGTTGGCACCGGTCCGTGGCCCTCTGAAGATGTGGATCTTGGCTTCACCATCCAGCTCCTCAATGATTTTCTCCTGTTTGACGGACATGATGGTGTAGCTAACTGGATGAGTACAGGTTAAAAGAAAACATGACAACATTTTAAAAAACAGCCATGTAACTTGTTTACTTTGTTGGGTGTATAAATGTTAATTCTATTTATTTATTTATGTTTTACGTCTTTTGTGGATCATTGTTCGACTGAGAACTCAAAGCTCAATTATTGCTTACAAAAAAAAAAATCTTATTTGGGGGAAATAAAAGTCACATTTGATGGGTATATTTGAAGCTCCACACCAGTAGCAAGTGTCAAGGATAAACCACATTACTAAGTATGACCCTCACAGCATACACAGTATACGTGAAATAGTGTTTAATAAGGCAAGAAAGACGGTGAACAAATTCAGCTGTTGCCTGAAACCAAAAACTGAGGATTCAAATCTCTCACTGACAAAAGCAAGGATGCTTGACTGTAGTGGCATCAACTTAATTTTATGTATTAATTTTAGGTTTGATTCACTGATATAATTGATTTAGAAAGGGACCTTTGTAAGAGACAATAAAGCAGTTGTCATGTCTTCTTAGCTTGATTTTAAAGTCACCAAATCCCATGAAAAGACCAAAACCAACAATGAACTGATCTGTATTAGTATTTTTAATTAATGTAATTAGTATTACTTATTCCTCTTTGTCACAAAGCACCATTGTTGTCTAAGAACTATTAGACTATTAGAAACTATTAGAAATTACTTAAACCTTTTTGAAAGTTAAACCATATATTTGTGACACATTTTTAAAGACTTAAAATCAGTCTAAGAGGAAGTAAGACAAGTATTCACTTAAAAAGCTGATATCATGTCCTGTTGTAATGACTCACAATTTCAGTTCATCATAAGATTAAAATGTTGTTACTTTCAAAATATCAGTTCAATAAGGTTTTATTTTGTTGTTTTATGTTTTGTTACATCACATATTATTCTTGTCACAGAATGTACTTTAGTGTCACAAATAGTTGTAATGCTTGAATGTTTGAACTGAACCACATAGCACATGCATGCTCTTTTTTTGCTTGCCTACTGCTTAAAGCTTCACCTCCAACAATGTGATTTTCACATTATACTGTCAAGGCAGGCTAAATATTCTGAACTCTAGATTCAGCATTTAGACCACTCAGTTCTGTTACCTTATCTTTTGAACAAATTAACACGAGAAACAAAGGTGTTCTTTACTTTCTTGACCATATACAGTAGATTTAACAAGACTTATATCTGTGCTTGTTATTCCACTTAGTCAGAATTACAGAAATAGGCAACAGAGTTGTTTACTATATTAATTTTAAGTAAATTACACTTAATCAAATTAAAACTAACCATGTAGCTCTTAATTCATACACACAATGAATGATTCAACAAACATGATTGTTTTTGTTAATGTGAAACATTCATGTCACTGTACTTGTTCAAGACTGTACTGTAATATAATCTGAATGTGTGCATACCAAATACTGCTAAATGTTTTGAAGATATAAATGTACTCAATGGTTTAATAAGATGTATTGTGTAATTTGAGGCATTTGTATCCAACATAATCATATTTACACCTTACAATGTTCAGTGTACAGTAAATCTACACACTGTGGGAGAGTTCATGTCTAACACTGCACACTAAGGTTGAAAACAATTCACATTGGCTGGCAGTGGGAAGTGTTACATCTTAACTACACAGTCAATAATTACTCTATTAGTCTATTCAATGGCCAAAAGACTTAAATTGACAATCTGTGGAACCATGTACGTGTAAATAATCTTAAAAGCTTCATAATAACTCTTTAAATTTCGGTAAATTAAATCTTATTTAAGAAAGATCATGACGTTAATTCAGATAATTTAGTTGATACAATGAAGGCAGGTTGGAGTTCAGTACAGCATTCTACATTAGATTGCTTTATTCTGATGCAGTGTTTATATCTTTGTTTTAATCTTGTAACTTTCAAGCTCCTGAATGAATGACACGCCCTATTTATTTTGTGTAATAGCTTATGACACCTCTGTGACCGGGAAACTCTGAAGGATACACACTCCGACCACAAACGCTCCGATAGCCAGTCCGGTCAGCAGGTTTCGGCTGCGGAGCCGCGATGCATTTGTCTTCCAGTTGCCGAGCTCCTGTCGGCGGCGGAGGACTTGTTTCTCTGCCGCTGTGAGTGCTCGTTTAGCGGATACATTTTCTCCTTTCTCCGCCATAATTTGTTTGTATAATCAGCTGCATGGGGATACAGTGACACATGAACCGGAACCCCTCTTAAAAAAAAAAAAAAAAGGAAGAAAACACGTGCATATCGCCACCTCCTGCATTGGAGTGGGTACAATCATTGACATTTTTTTTTCAGAACCTTGACGTCACTATTCAAAAGTCTAGAGACAAAACTCATGAGCAGTGAATATTTTTCAAAACTAAACTACTTATCATTCTTTCCAGTTGCTTGGATTCAATACATTTAAACCAACAATAATTTGTTCATTGAACTGAAATCACCAGTTCCAAATGACACATTTCAAAATGCAATTCACACATTGCAGTGTGAATGTTTTAGATGACTGACTGTACAGTTCATTACAGTGATCTAACAATTGATACAACTGCTCAAAAATTATAAGTAACTGTTGCATTCGTCTTAATGCACAGTTTCATGGAACATGAGGAACAATATCCCATGTTCACATCATGGAAGTTCCAGGATCGAACGAGATCCACTGACATCAATGATGATGATGATTGATTTCACTTTGTGGTATGAGTATAAATGAGTGGTCTCTACACCAGCACGGTAGGGCACAAGCACCACGTCTGAGAAGTGGTCGTGGGCCTTGTCTTGGAGGAAGGCTTGGGCCTCACCAGAGAGGGGGCCATTGCTCCCACTTGAGAGGCGTGGGGTAACATGGTCGAGGACAAGGCCACAGATCAAGACAGTGACCAAGGCAGCAAGAATGATTCAACCAAACCTCAGAGGATCAACTGTGGCCTCATTCATCAGAACCTTCTGCAATGATAACCGGTAAGTCTTCAGCATGTACTACAGTGAACATTACAGTACCGTGGGCTGCTCTTAGATGACTGTGCCAATGTGTTGCACAGAGTAGGTAATGTGACTATGTAAATGTGCTCTCCTGTAATTTCTCGTACAGAATTGAGTCTAAACCAAATAGCGGAGGCAGAAGTTTACGAAAGATTCCACATCGTTGTATTGTAATCAGTGATTCTCTTTCCAACATGTCTTTTTATTTAAAGGGTGACTGCAGATGCTGATGAAAGCCATCATAAATTTATTTTTTGTGGATGAGGCAGGCTTCAACCTCGGAATTTAAGCGGCCACTGGGCAAGTACCTGGACAACATGGGGCCGAAATCACCATTTGTGCGGCTCTATCAGAGGATGGTGTGTATGGAAATATGTAGATCAGTATCGAAGTGGTAACCCTTTTGCTGCTAACTGAGCTTTAAATTTTATGCATTCAAACCTTAAATTGAGCTTTAAACTGTAATGCAGATTTGCTGTAACTAAAGAGAGCAACACTGTAAAAAGATTTGTATGGTGGGAGACACTGGATTTTCGATTTGACTATGTAAATCACATGTTCTGAATGAACCAGACAGATAGCATCAAAGAGAGAGAGAGAGAGAGAGAGAGAGAGAAAGCAGTATCAAGCAAAGTGGAATAAGACAGCTGCAATTGTTAAAAAATTTTGGCACTCTACATGTAATGCAGAATGTAATAGCAGGTTCAAGAGTCCATTTGAACCTTGTCGACTAGTTCAACCGTCTTGCTGTTGAACTGTCTTTTGTCAACGTTCAGCTGCAGTAATAACTGTATCTTAGTAGAGAATGGAACATTGATAGACCATACGAAGGACATGATGAATGCAGTATGCCAGCTTCTGTGTATTTTATCCAGAGTAACTTATTATTTTGTAATAAACCAAAAGACAATAAAATAATGTAATGTTCCAAAGTACAGTTTATTATATTTTATCATTAATAACGACTGCATAAAAGAACAACTTGGTTGATTGTGGTTAAATATCCTTAATGAATGATTAAATATGTGTACCAAATATCATGCCAATTCTCACATTGCCATTTTGCTGGAGGTGCAAACAAACAGGTTATTGGCATTGAGATTGCAAGACTGATTGGTTATCACTCTGAAATAATCGGCGCCAATATTTGGCATCTGCCTTTATTTTTAATCCGACAGCCGATAAGAGATCAATTTAAAACGGGGTTATTTTGGCTCTGATGCAGCCGCGCCTCTCTGTCTGCAGTCACTACTCTGTCAGCATTGTCCCACCCACAGCCAATCAGCAGTGAAAGCTGTGCATGCACAGTGCTCACACACAGGGCGGAGAGGAGAAAAAGTTTTGCCTGGTAGAGAAGCTCCAAGCTAAGAGATGCTGCTGACCCTGGGAACTCCCTGCACATTTTGTTTTTGTTTGAACTTAAAACAAAGATAAGTGAAAGATAAAATAACATTTCAGTTATATTGAAATTTTGGAAAACTTTATTTAATGTAGAAAACTTTAACTTTTTCATTTAACTTGATAAGACATGCTGCTGAGCCTGGGAGCTCCCTGCACTTTTTGTTAGAATTTTAAAACAAAGATGTCTATTGTCTAAGATAAAAATTAAACCTTTAACATGTTGCAAATCTGAAAAGCTGTTTAATAAACATATGCTTAAAGGCATTTAAAAGAAGTGTTGGAGTTTGTATTATTCAAAATTTTGACGCCAATATTTTCACTTTTACTGCAAATGAATATCGGCTCCAAATATCGGTTATCAGGCTCCTTGACTACTAATAATCGGTATCGGTATTGGCCCTGAAAAAACCATATCGGTCTATCTCTACTCTGAAATACTGCAATTTTGCAATTTTTTTAGTGCCAGTGCATAATTATAGAGAGGTGGTGTAGTATGTATTCCAAACAAAGCTGTTATGGTTGATCAAAATATCATCCACCTATAGCAAGAAACAAAATATTTAACACAAAAATGTATCGGGATGATGTGATGACACATGTACCAAAAATAAGAGATAAATATCAAAAATATCAACTGCCCATCTTCATATCATCTTTCATGAACTTTTGTTCATTTGTTCAGCACGCTAAGAAAAGCGCCTCCTAACATATTTGTTTTCACTTCCAACGTGGAGCTGTGAGTAGAGCGTGACATTATAGTGTATAAAAGAATACATCTAAAAATTGTTGAGATAATACAGATATTTTATTGATGGACTGACACTGGCATACCTAGACCATACCACAAATATTGCCTAAAAAAAATATAATGTGTGCTAGCCAGTGCAGAGGTAACTTTATGACAACAAGTTTGTCATAAACACACTTTATGGTTCAACCACATGAGAGATGACATATGACTCCTCTGTTTTTATCTGAAACAGAAACACTTCTTATTAGAAAAGGATCTTAATCTGTGGAAGCAGTTAATGAAACCATCATCAAGTGCTGTAGCTGGTGAACGAACCGTGAATTAGTGGTAACTCATGATTAATCTCTTGCAAGTCAGTCACAGATACAGTTTTCATCTCTGTTCTGTTTGCTCCCCTTGAACTTTCTTTCTTTTTTTCTTTTTTTTTTTTTTTTTACCATTTTACACAATTTATTCAATAAAAAATAGTAAAAGGGAAAATGACATTGTCTAAGCTCAGCTCAGTGAAGTCTCTAACAAGACAATAAGGTCACACAGTTTATTCAAAAGATGCATCTGTACCTGCAACTCCTCCTCCTCAATAACCACAGGAATTCCACTGGAATGAATTGACATAGCCACGAAATTTTGACATTTATGCTTACTACTCAATGTTACCCCCACCACCCTACCCCCCATCATTTGACTTCTCTAAATGATGTCTTCATTTAGAGAAGTCAATATGTAACTATAGCTGATGACCTGATTGTCATCTTCTATCCATATCGGATACACTTCAGGTGGTTTTTGAAGAAGTGAAGCAGCAGTTTGAATGTCATGTCGCTCTTTGAGGAGGCTCTGAATTTGGAGTAGCGAGCTGCATCTGGGTTTTTGCCTGTTTTGGGCTGATGGCCAATGGACACCCGACCACACGTGGCCACCATCAAGGAGCCCAGCCCATCCATGAAGAACTCTAGAATGAGTGAAAGATATTTACCCTTTTAGAAAAACATCTGCTTGTATCATGACTCACAAAAACTTAAAGGATGTGGACTTGGTGTCACTTTAAATCCAAACTCTGTTTGGGTGTTAACCTACCTGAGTGTGCTACCCGCTGGAGCTTAGGATCAAAGCCCACTCTCTGTACAGCGTCTGTACGAGCCAGGAAGAAGTTGACCACCCCACTGGCCAGATAGCACTCTGGGTAGCCAGGAAGTGAATGGAATTTTCCTTTAGATTTTCTGTACAGACACCCGCCATCCATTTCCTCTCCTTGCTCGTAGAGAATAGAGAAGTAAAACTGGTTCCCTTGTACTGATCCTCCCACCTAATGAGAACAGAGAGACCACATACTATGATAGGCTCCAGTTGTCTAATCAGTTGTTTAATCAAAGATTGAAATAAGAGAGGACTCATAAGAGTTCTGAACTCCTAGAGATCTTTTCTTCAGCTCACAAGATTTTCATCACAAACACAAGCCAACCCCTCAGACATTATCCATTTTATTCTCACCACATCCAGTTCCGGGACCGCCTCCATCACCTCCACCATCTTCTCTATCTTTGTGTTCTCCGTAAACACAAAGTCATCATCCACCCAGAGGAAGTACTTGGTGGTTACCTGGGAAACAGCTAGATTCCTGCCAGCAAACCAGCCCTGAGGGAGGAGACATTTTTCACATGTGAAATCTTTTGTAATGTTCATTTCATTTGACAAGTGCAATTTAATGCACAACACAGAGGAGTTGATGTGATGTCAAAATGTCGTTAAACTTTTGAAAAAAGAAGTTGCAGATGCTTAATATCCTTACCTATGATACCTGTAACATTTGGAATTGGTCTAATTCTTTCTGCATGTAGTTCTATTGTCAGTGCAAAAGGCAGTGGGTAAAGAGGGTAGTGCTGTCAAGCACCATACCCAGCCACACCATTAAAAAAACTGTTGTTGTAACTGTTGTGGCTGATCTGCAAAATCTTTAACACTTTAAACTAATAAAGCCTTTCAAAGTGTCTGACTGCGTTTTCACGAACCACACTATAATTCCATGTAATGCTTCCTTATGTGCTGTATTATTCTAAAGCATGTCCTTGTACTTGTTTGAAGATGGTTGATAGGTCAATATGTATCGAATATGATAGAAGCTAATGTATTGAATATGTAAGTTTGGTTAATACTTAATAGCCAAAATCAAATTCTATCAGTCTGAAGGGGTCTCTTGGTTTTATAACTGAAATGATTGATTCATGTCTTAAGAATTAAATTCATTGACATATGTCTTGTCTTTTGTAAATGCCACTTCAGACTTTGACATTTTGTCAAATAAAAGTGTATGTGTCTACCTGTGCTGGAGGCATGATGTAGTGTCGGATGTGTTCTCCAGTAATGTTCTCTGGTTCAAAGCTGTCATCTGCAACGATGACTTCTATGTTGCTATAGAATTGCCGGATACTGTTCAACAACACCTTCAGCTCTGTGTACCGCAGGAATGTTTTTGTGATGATGGTGACATGAGAGCTGATGTCTGACACACAGGGAAGTAGGCAAAGAATCATTTCAATAAAAAAGATAAGGTGAGAGTACACAAGGCAGCGTGAATTTTCAGCAGGATTTAAAATGAGATTGCCAGCTAGTTATTGGAACAGTTTTTGCAGTTTGCATTTTAAAAATGGTCCATGATGCCAGATGTCTTATTTTGACAACTAATGGAAAACACTTCCACCAACAAAATAACATTGAATTGAAAGGCTGTATGCTTAAAGATACATTATTCAAGGCAAATGTGCCCCAGGCAGATATAACATATTTTTAAAACTATGGGATGTTTTTATAGCACATACAGTAATTCAATTCAATTCAATTCAATTGAAGATGATGGGTTTCAGTTCTCTTCATTTTTCATTGTCAATGTATTAATGAATGACATTACACTAACACTCTTATAACAAACAATACTGAGAAGTGTTGTTTGACGAGTGTAAAATCCTATATTATATATTCAACTCTAAATTTACAAATTAAATTTTCCTGTGAATGTACATTATGAAACTAGTCTATAGTCAGTCAGGGGGTCATCTTTGTGCTCCCTTCGTTATTTATGGTTTAATTTTGACTAGATTGTGGGACATTGCAGGACGATTTTCTGAAGGTTCCACACAGGTTCTTCCACACAGTACATAAGCAGTAGTTTCCTGACATAAATAACTGAACATGAACTAGATTTTTAACTTCAGACCACCATAATGAGTGCTCTCCTACCTGTTCCCATGTCATACAGGACTGGTACATGAGGCTGTTTGATGGTGATGGGAAACACGGCTTCATGGTTTTCAAACTGGAAGGATGCTAAGTACAGAGAGAGGAACAGCTAGGCGGTAATAAATTAATACAATTTCAATTACAATTACAATTTCATTTCATTTTATGAATCAGTACTAATAACATACTCACTGGTTCCTAGTTAAATGTAAGTACAGTGACAAAGAACAAGACTACAGAGAACAACATAGAATTCCAATTTGTTACAATTGGGAATTATAGAGAAAGGGAGAGAAAAGGTGAACACTGATATTACAGCCCACATACCTGGTTCGTACTGTGTAGTAAAAAATCGAAATAATAATTATAGGTTACTCATTAAACATTAAAGATTTACTGTTTGATCCACGTTCATCTCTGTGTTATATTATTACATGACATTATTATGTTACAGTTTTTCCTCCTGTAGCATGCCTTCTGATGGCACACCTGTAAAGACGAAGCACTCCTCTTTCATATTATATCTTCTCCTACACATCATAATAAAGTTTGTTCATAATGTTTGCTTCACATTACACTGTACAAACTAGGCATATGAGTAAGAACACGGTTCATACAATATTTCCAAAACTTCAGATTTGTCTCCCACTGGGTACCCACACTTTTATCTAAAATGGCCACTATAGTGATATTTAACTACTAATAGGAACCAATAAGTACTTTACTGATACCTGATTCACACAATTACACTGTAAATTGGCAAGTGCCCCAATTCTTTTTAACTACATCTACTGTATCAGGACTTTTGCATTTCATATTGTGCTTTAAATTTCTGCCACTGAATTTAGATTTCTTGCACACATACCAAGGTCTCCAGTGTGTATATGGTAGACAGTGCTGGTATAGGACACTTTAGCCAGGAGGTCATTGAGTGTCACTGGGCTGCTGGACTCCATAATCAAGCTCGTCTGGCCATCACCTGTCATTTTGCCACAACATGAAAAGACTTCATTTCAAAGGATTTCAACAAAATGACTCTGATGCTTTGATTGCTTGATGCCAGCTGTATTCAGTTTGTTGAAATCATGATCTATCAAATGGCTATGTCTTCAAAGGTAATACCAGTGTTTTAGCTCCTTAGATAAAAAATGATGTATGCTTGTATGACTTACAGTAATGTCACACGTTAAATGCATTTTCTTCCATATGATATGAAAAGCAACATTAGATTATGAATGCTTTTCTCTAATACTCTTTTCAAGGGTAATTTATCAATAAGTAACTTTATTTGCACTTTAATAAATTATATACTTATCATACAGATTAGTGCTTACCAGGTGACTGACAAGCTGATAATGAGACAGTACAAATGTAAACAATCAAGTAATATGTAAGTATAATAATGTGAAACAGAAATTATAACAATATAAAAAGAAAAAATATGAATAATATATGGTAATGTGGATCATCACAATAACAATGCTGCACAGAGAGAGAAGCAGCTCTGTTACTGTGTTCAAAAGACAGTGAATGAGAGTTTTTGATTTGAATACGTTTTGTTTACCAGTTGTCTGTAAGAAGTAAGTTGACCCAGACTACAAATTATATTGTGTTAGTTCTGTTATTGGCATCTCACCTTGGACTGTTACCCCTTCAGCTGGGATCTCTGTGGTCAAGATGCCTTTGGACACACTTAAAGATACCTAGGGTAGACACACCTGAGTAAACTAGAGAGAACTCAGAGTAAACATACTTGCACCAAGGATGCACAATTATAATCTTTGCAGCTGTGTCGCTGTGTAGATCTTTCCACACACAACTAGCACAGGCTGCAAGAACAGGGCGGACAATTACACCACTGCCCTTTAATTCAGGCTGCATTGGTTTTTTTGAAAGCCAAAAGTGATTGCGTAGTCTTGTTCACAATCAGACTATAAAAAAATTAATCAACTTTAAATTTTGACTATTCAGGTAAAGAATGTGTTTCCCTGACATTATGACAGGAACTCAGTTTTGTAGAAAACAATACTGAAGACGTGACAGTTTCAAAATAAAACTCAAATATTGGCTTTCAAAATCAAATCCATATGCATCTACTGCAGCAGTTTCAGGACCAGTATTCCTTAGTTGTAGAAGAACTCCTGCCCCTATCTCCAAGGTTAACACCAAGATGGCTGCTGTGCAGTGATGTTAAATGAAGTCATGGAAACACAGTAGCACTTTTACCAGCTGAGTAATTATTTCTATGACAACAAAAGTCATTAGTGTTATCAATCTCAATAAATTATGACACAACTTTGCCTTCCTTATTATACAGTTTTGTGTGTTTTGTGTGTAATGTGATGTAATAGGATGACCTGCTACATGCAGCGTGTTTCATATGTAGTATGTCCAATGTGTAGTACATTATGAATTATTATGAATGAAGTCAAACATTCAGCAACCATCTTGTGTCAACCAGCCAAACAGTACATCCATTTCATTACATACCAGGCTAATTTGAACAAAAATTACCCATTTATTCATAGGATCACACCAACCTTGTAGCTGCTCCTTTGTTCTGCATACAACGCTAAACCTGAAAGCGGAATGACCTTGTACTTTTTATACTTTCCATGCAAGGGCACACATCCATCTCAGTTATGCTACCCTGATGTTAAGCTCTCATTGCGTAGGAATACACCTTTGATATGTCTAATGACCACTCAATGTGCTTCAAATTACATTACAGCTTTTGTCCCAGCAAGGTATAGGTCTGTAGTCTGTAATTTTTCAATTTATTTTTCCATACCTCAGATGAACCCAACCTTCTCAAATGTTTCATTTTGTAGTGCAATATAAAAACCTCAAACAGACAAATTGTCCCCTAAGTTACAATACATACAGACATACCTGGTATGTGAGTGGTAGTCAAAGGTTGTACTGTAAAACCCTGGATAGGATACTGTAGAGGAGAATTAGGCGCAGCAAATAGTAGTTTGGATAGTACAGAGGTTGTCCTGTTGGGGAGATGGTGAGGGTGGGGGTGGCGGGAGGAGGAAGAGGTTGGGTTAGAACACATGAATTTAAAAAATGTACATCGATTTTTCTCATAGTAGATGTGTGGTTTTGCAGTCAAGGGTTGCAGTTCACAATACAACAATGCAATGAGAGAATATTATCTTTGTAACAATGTAACTCTGTGGTAATATATTTGTGGCTGTGGTTGAGTTGTTTAATGTTTGACAGTAGACTGTCCGGTTTGGAGACTGTAATAACAAAATGTCAGAAGATAGACTTATATTAAACTGTTACTGGAATTTGTCATTCAGAAAAGTGTTCAATACAGTTTTGGTTTTCATGCACTGAGTCTGTTTTCTGGGCCCAGAAAAAAAGCTATTCATTTAGATCCATGGAGACTGACTAGACAAGTGTTATTAATTATCAATATTTTACTTAATGAGGTAATAACCTAGTAATACCTTTGTGAAAAAATGGCAATGCAGGTAACACTGGATTCTAAGTTCTGTAATTAGGGTATTGATGGGACAATAAACATAGTAAACAGGGTAATATTGGGGAAACATATATGAGGGTAACTGGGGACAGAACATTTAAGAACACGTTAAGTGTGGTAACAATAGGTTAATCTGTTCACAATAATCACACTTCATCTGCATAATGTGCTCTCAGTAATAACTGGGTGTACAAACCTTGTAATTAAATGGTAATGGGACCACAAAAAGAGCATCATTCTACCTATACACTGTAATAGTTACTGTTTTCAGAACATTGATGGGATGACATAAGTGTGTTGATTCAGGAATTAGTAATAATGTTGAAATTCCTTTTCCCTCCCTTACTAAACACCACTCTTCTATTCCAAGGTAATATCATTGAAATTTTTCTTCAAATGCTTTGATTTCTTGCCTGGAAACACAAATGGCAGTTTTCAACCTTACATTTTTTCATCTCATTCATCATGTTTTCTCATTTCTGCTCTGTCTACCAGTTGCCAGCACCCTTCCACCCAACTACCATTACTGTTACCAGTCAGGTCACTTTGTTTCAGTCTGTCCAGAAAAAGAGGATCACCAGAGAAAGAGCGGACACAGGTGAGCTGAGCCCTGAACTCCTGGGCTGTGCAGCACTGCTCTGCCTCTGGGGCAGCTGTGGCTCAGGAAGTTGTGCAGATCACCCACTAATTGGTAGGTCCCTGGCTCCCCCAGTCCTCGGTCAAGATACTTAATCCCAAATTGCCCCTGATGTAGAATTGCTGTATGAACATGTGTATGAATAGGTGAATGTGATCTGTCATGTAGAACATTTTGAGTGGTTGATGTGACAGGAAAAGACCTCTATAAGTGCAGTCCATTTACCACCCAAAGGCCACCAGTACTCACTCCACCCCTGAAACTGAAACTATGCAGAAGTACATAGACAGATCCGTTATTGCCAGCATCATCCATCCTTCCTCCTCTCCATTTGAAAAGAAAAGAAGAAGTCAAAAAAAAGAACAAAACTCTCCATCCCTGCACTGATTACTGAGTCAACAGCATAACTGTCAAGCCATCCTCTCTCACTAATCTCCTTTACTTTTAAGATGTTGCACGATACCACTGTTTTCACTTGGCTGAACCTCCATAACACTCACCTGGTGAGAATCAGAGACCTAGATGACTGGAAGACCACCTTCAACACCCTAATGGACATAATGAGCACTTCATCATTCCATTCAGTTTAAGTAATGCACTGGCAGTCTTATAACAATGTCAAGGACAAGCTGAGACATGTGCAGCATGTCAATCATCTTGCATCCAGATGGGTCGTGCCGTAATCCAGGCAGCCTGTAACTGGCTGACTCCATCCACTTGCAAGCAGTTTCAGAAGTTCCTTGGTTTCACCAACATTCACTGATACTTCATTTGCAACTACACCTCCTGCCTTATGCCCTAACCAAGCAGCTCACCTTCAAAGAGAGCTCTGAGCAACCTGAGATCCACTTTCCATCAACTTACATCATCAGTGCAGTCAGTACAGGCCTCCTGCACTCATTCTCAGTCTCTCAACATCATTGGTCTTAAATCATGTTTGACTATCACTGGGTTTCCCCCCCCATCAGAAGTAACACCACCTTCTAAGATTGCTCAGTTCGTCCCTTTGTCCAAGTCACCATAAGCTAGGGAAATGCCTCAGATCATATTACTGCATATTTTCAGATTCCACGGCCTCACCAGGTACATTGTGTTTCACCAGGGGTCCCAGTTCACCTCTGGCTTCTGGTGGGAGTTCTGCGAGCTCATCAGTGCCTCTGTTAGTCTGTCCTCATGTCCCCCATTTAATGGCAAGATAGAGTAACTTAACACTGGAGACCATCCTCCAATGCATCCTCCAAGCTTTTGCAGGGGACGGAGAGACGACCAAGGGGGTGGAGAAACCACGGCGACACAGACTGTTTGACGAGGAGGTTTTAACACTTGCTCTCATTCAGCTTCCTCTGTGGACTATCACGCGCAGAAGGCTGATCCAACCTCTGCCGCGAACTAAGAATGGGAATCAATATTTACTAACCGTTATGTGTGCCGTCACCCGGTTCCCTGAAGCGGCCCTGCTGCGTAAAATCACTTCCAGTTCTATTGTAGGAGCGCTCACAAAGTTCTTTTCCACCTTTGGGCTTCCTAAAGTTATCCAGACAGACCAGGGAACCAACTTCCAGTCCAAAATCTTTAAAGAGGTGGTGAGAACCATACACATCAGTCATGCAGTGTCTAGTGCATATCGTCTGGAGACGCAGGGTGCGCTTGAGGCTCGCTGGCACCAAACGTTAAAGTCCATGCTGCATAAATACTGCCTGGAGACTGGGAAAAACTGGGATGATGGTATTCCATTTGTCCTTTTTGCTGCCCGTGAAGCGGTGCAGGAATAGGTCCCGCTGAACTAGTTTTTGGCGACACACCTTGTGGACCTCTCCGAACTTTAAAAGAGAGACTCCTGTTTAAAAAGTATGTTGAAGAAAAACTGTGAACCCTCGGTTCTGGAGTGTGGATGAGAGCAGACTCTTTAAAGTCCTCATATAACACACATTTTATATTGCTATACATCACAGTGTACACACTCATAAAACAGGATTATTGGGAGCAAATTACACTATTGTTACCACAGTGTTACAGTGTTATTACTGCCCCATTATTAGATTTACAGGTTCTTACCTCATTAGCTGCCTGTTACAGAAAATAAACACCAAATTTGAAAGTGTAGCTGACAAATCTGTCAAATTATATAATGCAATCATGTCAACATGGAAGAGACTCTCAAAAGAATATTTCCAACATCATGTGGAATCCATGCTAAGACGAATTCAGGCCGTTTTGAGAGCGAAGCAAGGCCCTATCCATTACTATTAATTACAATTAGAATTTCATTATAAAGTGCTCAGTGACTGTATTACCTGCTTATTATCTATCATCATCATTACCCCAGGATCACCTTGTTGCTACAAGATACACAAGATGTTATTTCCTTCCTTGTGAACACTTTGTAACATTTGTTTTGAAAGGTGCTATATAAATGAAATTATTATTATTATTATTATTGATCATTTTAATTTGATATTACTCCCTTATTACCTTTGCTGCTGTGAAGAATTAAATAATTCACCCCATCCAACCATTCTAGCACCCACCCATCTACTACCTGGCCTTGTATTGCTGGAACTCCTTAGCTCGGCGTTGGGCCAGCTCCTCATACTGTTCCTCAGGGATCCGATCTTTCAGGAGCACTGAGCCAGCAGGACAAGTGCACGGACCGGGTGGAGGAAGATGACTGGGGAGTTGTGACCTGGAAGGGTGAAAGTAATAGTAAGTTCTGAAGAATCACAGTTCTGCTATTGTTTTTGTCCAACTGTCTCCTATAAATTATGTTACTACACAACCAATGTGAAACAGCAAAAACATTCAAGGAAGTGTAATGCTATTCTATTATACATGATGAGGATACATTGTTAATTAATGTATTTGACAAGTCACAAAATGTTAATACTGAACTTTATGCAACATCACTGAACTGAATAACTTAGGTGTTGGTGTGCGCTATTAATTTGTGTATGCTGATTTATGCATTGCAAACAAAAGAAAAAGAACAAAAAATAGGGCATTTATGTAAGAAATGTTATTTATTTTTTAATCTGTTAGTTAATAGATATTTTAAATGATGTTTAAAGTATAGAATGAGTAGTAGGGTCAGAAACATTGACATGATAGATCAGAGGAGATTTTGGATATTGTTTGGTCACAGTCCGTATACACACCTTGGGAACTGCTTGTACAAACATTACATTTTAGTTTAAATTCAGCATCTGACACATTTAGTAAAATCCTGTAAAATCTGCTCCTAGTTCTATCATTTCTTTGCTTCTTCTGAAGATAACATGCTAACTCACCCAGCCCGACTCGACTTCCAATAGCAACTCACTTCGTCTACACGAACTGCTGCAGTTCGCACGCAGCCCAGTTTGCAGACTGATTTACATTTTCGAAATGAATGACTAATTAATGTAGGTTACTATGTAGGCTATTTAATTAATGTAAGTACTCTAAATGATGTTGTCTTGCTAGCCAATAATCAGTTTAACATTGATATTTGTACAGTGCAGTGCACTTCATGCTCACAAATGGAATATACAAAATAAAAACAGTATAAATAATTTTAAAAATGTGCAAACCATAATCAAAGTACAACTCAATATTTGAAGTGTAAACAGAACCTGACCAAAATTTTCCACAATCATGATACAGAGCTAAGAGATGGTCACAACTACACAGCCCAGCCTAAGATATGATCATGTTCCTTTTCAAGAATAGGTGTCTTTGAATCCTGCTCGTGTTAGCCGAGGTATACAACACTACTTTCTTATAGTGCCTACATATTATTCATGTTTTGTCTGTCACTCTGTTGCACTTTATTTTTTCTACTGGGTACCCAAAATGCTGCCACACAAACAATTTTAAAAAAGGCTGGGGCATCTTCTATGCTAATTTCGTCAGTCAAATGTTGGGTTTAGTTCCTGGCTAAAAGGCTTAGAGATTGTTAATGCTATAGTAGTGATTTTGGAAGAGAAATGAAAACTGTGGTTTAGACTGCTTTTGGGAAAACATATATCTGTACTAAAAACATATATATAAAAGGAAAAATAGGTTCAAATTTCGGGATGCTGAAGGTCACATGAATCCGGACAGATAAACCAACTTTATTCTGAATCTCCCTACTGCTCACCCAGGCCTCATAATCATTATGTAGCGTTTTATCATCTCCAAATAAACATGTCTGGAGATGCTGGAAGCCTTTGGGCCTTAGGTTGTTTAATCACCATGCACATACACCACCACAGCCACTTCATTAGGTACCTCTTGCTGGTACAAAGTTGGACCCCTTTTGCCTTCAGAACTGCCTTAATTCTTTGTGGCATAGATTTAACAGTGTGCTGGAAACATTCATCAGATATCTTGGTTCATACTGACATGGTAGCATCGCACAGCTGCTGCAGATTTGTCAGCTGCACATCCATGATGCCAGTCTCCTGTTCCTCCACATCCCAAAGGTGCTCTACTGAACTGAGATCTGGTGACTGTGGAGGCCATTTGAGTACAGTGAACTCAGTTTAATGCTGAAGAAACCAGTTTGAGATGACTTGAGCTTTGTGACATGGAGCAGCCATCAGAAGATCATAAAGGGATGGACATGTCAGCAGCTCAGTTGGCTGTGGCATTTAAACAATGCTCAATTGGTACTAAGAGGTCCAAATTGTGCGAAGAAAACATCCCCCACACCATTACACCACCACCACCAGCCTGAACCACTGATACAAGGCAGGATGTATCCATGCTTTCATGTTGGTTAAGCCAAATTCTGATTCTGATTCTGATTCATCGCACATGTAACAAGTAACAGGGTCATAACATAACATTTAACACAGAAAAACACAACCAATTTACACAGACAAAGCACCACAACAAACAAACACTGCTACTTTCTACTCAGATTATTTAAAGCTGTGATGGCAGATGGAATGAAACTTTTTACAGGTTATTTGTCTGTATCTGATACCAGAGGGGAGGGGTGTGACACATGGGGATTGTGTGCTCTGATCTGTGCTTTGTGACTGATCTGAGTGTCAACAAGGGCTGGTAAGGCTTGGCACAGTACAAAGTACAAAAGGGTGGATTCAGTAATGCTATGATACAGAAGGAGCAGAAGGTGGGGTTTAACTGAAAGGGACCTGAGTGTATGAATGACATGGAGTCTCTGCTGACAGCGGTTATGGATATCTGTGGTGTCTTAGTTGAAGTTCAGTTTATGGTCCAGAGTAACACCAAGGTATTTGTCTACTATCTCCATTGGCAGGTTGTTGATGTATATGAGGTCATGTGGGGTGGTATTATTGTGTGTGTCAAATATGACCCTACAATCTGAATGTCGCAGCAGAAAGAGTGGTCCCCAGTGTGGTCGTCTGCTGCTGTAGCCCATCTGCTTCAAGGTTTGATGTGTTGTACATTCAAACATGCTCTTCTGCAGACCTTGGTTGTAACGAGTGGTTATGTGAGTTACTGTTTCTTCCTATCAGGGTTCGAGCAGCCTGGTGATTCTCCTCTGACCTCTGGCATCAACAAGGTATTTTCACTTGCCATGTTGATTGGCTGATTAGATATTTGCATTAACATGCTGTTGAACAGATGTACCTAATAAAGTGAATCACCGGTCACTTTATTAGGTACACAAAATGCACACACTTTGAGGTGAAAATATTTTTGGGGGATGTAGGGAGCTAAGAGGTCCTGCATACATGGTACTGATGAACTGGTTAACCTCTGTGTATTTAGTAGCTACATGGGCCTGTATATTCAGCTTTATAGTATACTGCAGACATCTGTGTGATGCAAATCAAAGAGAGAGAGCAAGAGAGAGAGATATGGAGATTCATCTGGTTTGGATATGTATTTGAATGGACTGAATGTCAGGCAAGTAAGGCATTTATAATTAAACCCAAAGAACTACTTCTAATCTCTAATTTAGTGCTCCCACTATCTATTGTGATAGCTGCTGTAAAACGTTTGGTTTTGAACAACATATTAAGGTTATGGATGACAGAGAGCGTGTGCTGCAGGATTTGAGAAATTTCTATAAATGTTTCATCCTTTCTCACCCACCATTAAAATATATCACCATTCTAATTTTAACAGACATAAATTTAAGCTGAATACAGAGCACTGCTGCTGTCTCTACAAAGTGGGGGGTGGGGGGTTACCTCATTTTTTGTCTAGTTGAAACTGGAACCTCCATCTTTAGCCCTCCAGGACAGCTATAGAATATTACAAAATAGAATATCAGCAGGCTGATCACACACACAGCGGCAACCACCCGAAGCTGTGCTCCATTAAATACAGCCATCTGTAGAGAAACACACACACTTTTAAGTTTTGGCCCCGTCATTCCTGAACTAAGTGGTGTTAAAAATAGAAAAGAAACAGGCCTCCAAATTTCAAAATTGGTGTTTGGTTATGAGATTCACCAATGAGAGAATTGTTTAAGCAAAACTTTCAAGCTCATATCACTAATTTTCACTAAAAGAAAGACAAAAACTAATTCAAATATATATAAATTACAAACAGGAAAATAGAGAGTTGGCTCCACTCCACTGGCAAATTAATCACTAAGGGGGCAAAATGCATTAGTTCAAAATTCAGTGTTTGTTAAACGTTTTCAAAGCAAATACTGGAAGATGAATGAACTAAGAGGGAATTTTTAAAACAATTCATCCTTATTATGTCATTGATTATTGCGCTGTAAGAAATTACCAGTTACCAGTGTATGTTTTAATCAGTTCATAACTTATTTTAAGAAACTGGTCAAAATCAAAATAACGAAAACTGTCTTGTCTTAAATATGTATACACTTTGAATAAACATGTTTCCTTTAACATTACGATAGAGAAGTATTTAGTTAGTGCAACTTGAACTTCTACTGAGTATCATTCAAAACAGGAGGTGGGAACAAGATTGTATGTTTGTATGGATTATCGTTAATGGCTGTTAGTTGGTGAGTAACTATTTTTCTTTGTGTTTCTTGCAGTAGCTACTAACTGTATTGACACAACAATAATTCATTTTTACACAGCACTAAAAATTTCTAATCTAATCTAAGCTAATTCAGCAACTGTAAAGTTGGTAGACTAGCTGATGCGTTCAAAGTAGTCTTTTCTGTTTTGTTTACAGCAACAGATGATTGGCACTGAAATTATGCAGCATTAGGTGCAAAACTGGTGAAGGTTTAGTTAGCAGCAGCTGCATGGGTGGGCTGCTTGACATTAATGACTAAAGCCATAATAAATGTTGGTTCCTACAGATACTTTGGTTTTAAAATGATGCATGTTGGTGTTTTAGCCTTAGAGTTAGTTTGGTTTGAGGTTAAAAATGATTAACTGAGCCACAGTTAAAGGATATTCTGTGTCCAAGTGCAAACAGGAAACCAACACCACATTGTAGAAATGCCATAGTAAAAGTTGTTATCTACCTACCTATTTTTAATTAGCATTAGCACTTAAAACATACTATTGCCATTGTTTGTGCACCTTTTCTATCAGGTGATACTTAAATTGGCAAGGTTGGAACATCTTGACACGTTTTAGAGGTAAGTTAACGAGAGATGTTTTTTTTCTGTTTAACAGTTTGCTGCATTATGTGTGACAGGTAAGCAGCAAGCACATTCCATTAAGTTGGCAATGAGTAAAATGGGTCTGTAGTCACCACAACTCTTTTTGGTCAGTAATACTCAAACATAATTTGCCAGACATTTGGAAACAGTAAGAATTCTAACTAATCGATCAAGTTGTAATGGCCTTCTCGAATCAACTGATGGTCATTTTATTATTTGATTATAATTTAGCATAGTCGAGATTAGTAATTGGTATAGTACAGGCCTCATAAATTTCATCGTTTAGCTTTTTTTTCCAGTGATGTGATCATTAAAATTACCTTGGATGAGGATGTGGAAAGAAGGACAGAGGTTGCTATCCATGGCTTAGTGGTGTATCTCAGAGACAAGGAGGAGGAACACCAACAACTTCTCACATGTTGTACAGTGTTTTGTTTCTTCTTGATTTGGTAAAAACTCATTTGGTTGAGTCAAAGTATTTTTGGAAGTGCTCAGGTCTATTTTGTGTACACATGGTGGTATACAAATTGGTCACAGTTTAAAAAAATAATTTACACATAAGTGAACATTGGTTTTGTAATAAAAGTGTGATCATAAAAGTGGAATTGCTATGTGTAATTTATTGTGACTAAAGTGAAATAAGTTACTCATAAAAAAAAATTATGGTAACAATTTGAATGGACATTTCTGAGTAGAATGGAAGTAAAAAAAAAAAGAGAGAGCGAGAGAATAGCTTAAATTTAAATAATTTGACCACTTAATATAATCAAAATTAAGTTGTTTCACCTTAATTACACTTTTAGAGAAATCATGTTACTTGTAGTAAAGTAATTGAGTTAGCTAAACTATAAAATTCTTAGCTTGTTTACTTAGTAGTGACTGAGCTGGAATGACTTAAAACGATCCATACAAATTGTTAGCTTAATTTTTTAAAGTTGTGTCAGTGTATTAATTTTTAGAGTGCGACAATGTGTCATGATGAAGAACAAACTCCTTTTAAGCCTGCAAAGCAGTACGCTCTGCCCAGTTCCCCAGGGGTGTACCAAGCACATTTTGATATTCACCAGGGGTGTACTAAGCGCATTTTGATATTTAAGTAAAGCCAAAACCACGCCAGAGATTTACTTGGATACGGGCTAGGATCAGAAGGAACAGGATATATTACATTACAGATGGGTGTGTTAGAGATATAATGGCATGATTAAACACAGAACTCTCCTCGTGTGGAGTTTCCCTCAGAGGAAACTTATTGTTGTCGAACACTTACAGGGTTTAAAAATATGAAAACGCCAGCTCAAGTAAACTGCCAAGAGCAAATGACTTCTCTCTTATGTTGAATCCACTTTTGATGTTTGTCATACAGTGATCTATAACCACCTGCAATTAAATACCACCACAGTGCCTGTAGGCTCCAAATAAAGCAGAATTAAATGGTTGTTGAATTTATATATTTCTGGAATTATTTTTAACGTTTCTGTCAGTGTAGATTTGACAGTTTTATATTAATGATTTGGAAAAAAAAGAAAAGAAAAACGCCATTTGCAGGTGAATGGGTGTGGAGAGGTCTGTGTGTGTGTGTGCACCTTGATTGCACACTGCTGCTCATCACCATAAACACAACGATCAGCACTCCTCCTACTTCAGTTATGACAAGTTTGTTTGGTGCAGAAAGAAATGACTCAATACACATAAATAGACTTGTAGCCAAGGCAATTTGCATAAATCATTTGCCAGGAAAATAAAGCACTTACAGCATCTGCTGCTTCCCCTCTTATGACCTATATGCAGGCTACAGGACAGGCCTGTTTGTCATTTGAGCATTTTCAAATGGATTTAAAATTGATTACATTTACAAAGAAAAAAAACTACAGAGAAAAGAAAAATAGCAGTAAAACAATAGGCTCTGTTTGTCTTTCAGGATGAGTCTATGAAGATTTTATGATGCTAGTTTAGTGTAAGGCTTTGGCTTTGAGGACGACTGGTTTTTCCTGTGGCACTCCTCCCAGCTGTTCTCTGAACAAACGTTCCCTGTAGAAACGTTGTGTTTGTCCAGTACATTATTGCGGCTGTAGATGTGTTGTTATTTTAAAATTATTTTAAAATAAATGTGCAATTTGTATAAAATAACATGGAATTTAAAAAAAGATTAGCCCACCTTGCAGAATTTGGCGCATATTAATTCTGTTTATTTTTTCCCCTTGGTTTGTGAAGAACTCCAAAGTATAGTCCTACTCGTTTAGCCACTAGTCACTCTGTTTTTAATTAAAAAAAGAAAAGAAAAAAAGTAACATTTTATGAAAAAAAATAAGGTTTTAATTTAAATGTATTGAAATTACAGAGAAAAACACAAAAGGAAAAAAGAGCAAAACATCAGGCTTTACTGGTTCATATCCAAATTAAATTCCCAACATTATTTGGATTTCATAATCGGTGCTGGAGGTGACAGAATGACAACATGAGAACAAACTGAGAACATTACAGGCTATGGTAACATTATAGAAATAAAGAGATACTAACCATTTCCTGCGGCTCGGGTTAGGACAGGAATAAATCCGAGAGAGAAAATAAAAGGGGACGAAGGTGTTGCGCTTGTAATATCAACAGATGGCCCCACCCTTGTCATGTCAGGTAAGGAACGCCTCTGTAGCCCACAAGTTCAACTGTTATCTGTGTCCATAGGCTAGACTATTGCAGGTTTTAAAAAATACATTTTAAACAACCTCTCGTTTTGGGATATTTTGCGGAGCTAATCGCCTTTGCCCATGATGAAAATTTGTATGTATATATATATATATATATATATATATATATATATATATATATATATTTATGAGGCACATTTTAATGCAACACACTTCAGACAGGACAGCAAATTAAATCAACTAATCATAATGTTATCATATTTTATGATAAAAACAGATCAAACTCTACTGAACTCTACAAACTCTCTGCGTTGCATCTCTCTACTGTCAGCTAGCAATATAGGCATACTCTGCGTGATGCAAGTAATTGCTTTGTGCACTCACAAACTAGTTCCACATGCATGACCAGTGTGGGTGTATATGAAGAGAATGAAAAGCATTTAAAACCGGAAAAAAAAGGGGAAAAAAAGCATGTCAGGATCTGACACCCTTATTAAATCCCTAACAATGGGCCTAACTATATAACTTTGATAGACATTACCTGGCATGTGTCTTTAGCCTTACATTAATACTTATATTAACCATAACAACTCATGATCACACCTAAAATTTAAGCACTACTTCACAGACCACATTTTAGCAAGTAACAGGCGCTGACATAGACCTAGTCCACACCTACTACTATTATTTAAACAGGATTTTCCTCATTCTTAAAAACATCTCTGTCTGTTATAATGCTGTCAACACCATTTTGGCCAATCAGAAGCCTGAAAAGAAAGTTATTACTGGTTCTAGTAGACTAACAACAATAGCATCTTCAACCTGGAAGGAGTTTTGCAAATGTTTGTATTCAGTGACCTAAAAAGTGGTTTGCATTTGAATGAGAGGCCAAAATACAAGGAAAAAAGCTACAATTAAAAATATCCCCCTGTTGAAACATTGCTTTTTAGCTAACTCTGATCACCAACTCTGTTGACTGACAACTGTAGGTTTTCAAGGCACTTTTTACCACTTCATTACAGTAAAGTTACATGCCATCATGTTTGTTCAAGGCTGCTCTCATGCGTTGCACAAACATTCATTATCACATTTTTAATTGTAAAATATTACTTCCCTAACACACTCAAGGCACTTTTCATATAGAGCAGGTCTAGACTGTACTCTTTATATTATAATATTTACAGAAAGAGACCCAACAATTCCCACCATGATCAGCACCAGAAACCTTGAGCAGAACCAGACTCAAAATGTCACAGAAATGGTGATTGGTAGCTTACATTTAGCATATCTGATTTAGAGGTTAGCTACTGTATAAACACATTTTGATGTATTTTTTTGCTGGTAAAGTTTGGCTGCAGTGAGCAGGATTCTTGAAATGATCTGTGCATGTGATAGAGGAATGCACAGTGGAGGGTAGAAATTCAACCAAGATTATGTTGTAAGATGTTTTATTTAAGTTCATATCAGTTCCCTGTTACAGGCTAACCTGCAATTGACAAAATTTCCAGTTTATTTACGTAAACTTCCCATATGTCCCATTATTTCCCAAGGAAAGTTTCCAACTTTGAAAATTCCCCTAGTTACAAGTCATGTTAAACATTCGCAAGATGCCTTTGTGTCACACACAGAGAGTCACAACAATCCCTTCAAAAACCAGTCTGTTATACAGTATACTACAGTAAACTCACCCACCCGTGTCCTCTTGTAACTTTAGCAGTCAATGTTAGATGTCAGGTTGTTAGCATCACAAGAACAGGTTTATCATATAGTTCCCTGCCAACTCTCACCCTCTGAAGAGCAACTTTGTAATTATCTGCTCCTTTTTCAGTTCGTCATGTCTCATGTGTCATAACTTGTGCGTCAGTGGTTGTTAAGAATGTGCCACCACAGTAAGTTAACAAAGTGTAGTGGGAGGGGGATACAGGGAAGGCCGTCCACCCACTTCTTTCAGCATGATTTAAAAAAAGAAATAATAATAATAATAATAATAATAATAACAACAACAACAACAACAACAACAAGCAACAGCAGAAGAAGAGAGAACAATTTTACTGTTAAACCGGTATTATTAGCAATTAAAAAACAAGTATAACACACAAATATCTCTTTGTAATTGCCTACATATAAAAATACATATAAAAAATAAAGCATTGACGATAGTATGATCGTGATCATCCTGAGACACTCCCGCCTATTCGTGAAAAAAACACGAAGAAATGCGATACTAGGCTACGCAGCTCATTCTAATTTATGAGCCCCACATTAAAAAGACAAGTCGCCAGAAAAATATAGTTTTACTATTGTAAAGATGTCAATTACAACAGTGTTGGAACAACATCAGTTTCTTCTGAGACATCCAGCACCAGCAACGTTCACACACATTATAATTGTTGTTGATGGTGTTGATTTTTGTAATTGATTAGCAATAGTTTCCCATCCTTATCTGGCAAACATTTAAGCCTTTTGTGTGTATGTGCATGTGTGTGCAGTATTCTTTTTGATGAGGTCATAAAATCAGCTTCCCCCCACTCAAAAAATACACCACTGAATAAACTGATCCATTGTAAAGAACTATAATACACTCATTAATTAATGATAACTTTCTTTTTTTTTCCAAATTATGTATTATTAACCAAATTTGAAATTTTTTAAATGATGTGATGTGATTGTTATATTTAATCTTTCCAGTCATTTGTCTCCAGCTTTAATATACAGCAGCAAGAAATAGTAAGTAAACCCATGGGAAGAAGCTGCATTTATTTATAAATTCATTATTAATATTAATATTATTAATATTCTTGTCCATGTCAGATACATGATTCAAACATTTATAGTCATTCATAGGTTGGAAAAAGCATGTGAACCCCTTGACTAATGATATCAACAAAAGCTAGGTAGAGTTAGGAGGTAGAAAACCTGGAGTCCAGTAAATGAACTCAGACTGGAGGTATGGGTTAGAGCTATTTTTGACTTTAAAAAATGTTTTGGTTTGCTCTTCACAAGAAGTATCTGCTGATGTGAACCATACTGCGTAAAAAAGAGATCTCCGAAGACTTACAATCAAAAATTGTTAATTTGCTTAAAGGAAAGAGTTATAAAGTCAAAGAGTTTAGACAGTGATTGGTCCAAAGTTAGACACTGTCTAGAAAACAGTTCTGTTGCTTTTTGTGGTGGTCTGAATCACAGCTGGAAACGCTTGTTTGAGGTTAATGCTGCCAAAGGAGGTCCACCTGTCATAAATGTCAAGGCCTCACTCAGTTTTTTCACCAGCCTTGTCAGTGTTCAATGGGTGTGTTCATTAAAGACACAAAAGATTAGAACTGTTTGCATTTTTAGCTTAAGAACATTGGGTTTGTCTTTACTTGTGACTAAGATGATGATCAGATCACATTTCTGCCCAATTAAAGCAGAGAACCAGATAATTCCAAGGGGTTCACGTGTATTTATTGTCCACTGTATTTGCGATTGTTTCACTGTACGAGTTGGCCACTTGAAACTAAATTATGAAATATGAGATGAAAGACTGACTAAATAAGACTGAAAGACTAACTAAAATGTGTGTTTACTTAATTTGTGCACACAAATAAGTGTATATATAGGGAGCCATGACAACAGACAGGCTGTCACTAAGAAGCATGGTGCACTGCACATAGGTTACACATTCACTGTGGATTGGTCCTGATGGTAAACCTTGTTTGCCACATGCTCACTTCCACTGTTATGCCAAACTGGTTTACAGAAGAGACCATGTGAGAAAAGGGGGAATGTGTGCTGCTGTCAACTCTGCATACGTGGGGGTTCTCAGTCTTTGCACAGGAGTTTTGCAAAAAATTTATGATTTGTGCACCTACTGGTCATCCTCTGCCACATAAACCATTTGACCACCTCATGATGGATTTCATTGAACTAACACCATGTGAAGCCAAGAAATACTGTCTTACCATTCTTATCTCTCGATGCAGCAAATCATTGAGTAGTGAAACAACATGAGCTATATTGCCTGTAATGTCTGGAACATAGGTGCAACAGTCAGTTACGACAATGAGACAGACTCCCTGTTGTGTCACCTGTGTCATGTTCCAGAATCTGGTGGTTGGACCCCTGTAGTTCACAATACTGATGTTGGGTCCTGTGTAAGCTCGGGTGGCAGTTCCCTCTTTAATCTGGATGATGGCTTCTCAATGTGGCTGCTGTTGGAATTGCTGTGACCCTATTTTGGGGCTGACTGAGGTGTGACTTCAGACAGGAGGAGTGACAGGACGATGATGGCAGTGAGCAGGAATGTGCTCCAAATTCCTCTGCATCTACAACCCCTCCGGCAACACTGTATGGTCGTTGGTGTCATCGCATCAGCAGCGTGACCTAAACCTGCCAACGTACTCGGTGTACGGCCTCCTCGTGAGTTTGAGAAACGTGTGGCCCTATACTGACAATCCACACCCCTCTCTCCCTTGCAAACACAAGGCGGGGCAAGGTGTTGGCTCACTTGATATGGTGTTCTCTCTGGGCTCAGGAACTGGCTTGCAGTGGCTGGTGAGTCAATACTTAAGGAACATTTGGTGCGTGTGCATGAACTGCTGCATTTACTGCTTGCAGATCCTGTACAAATCTCCATTCATCAGGCTGGCCAGCATCTCGGATCTTTTTTTTTTTTTTTTTTTACATGGAAAGTTGGTGTTCTAACAGGAGATTTTTCACATGGGATGATCATTCCAGCTTTAAGGAGAGATTCAAACACTGGTTTGATGCCATTAACTGCTTCCTTTTTCAATGGATATTGATTTTTGCATGGCCTGTATGAAGATTTTGGTGTGATCACAACTGGTTAGGCTCCTTTGATAAGTTCCACATCATATTTGTGTTTTGCCCACAAACAAGATGGCACCTGATTAAACTCAGGAATTTCTGTGATGTCATTCACAAAGTTGTAGCGCTCTTGAAACAAATCAAATGGATCCTTTACCTTTGAGGTTGTGTGGAAATCTGTACCAAATCCAAATCCCAAATCAGTACCAAAGTCACTACACCGCATTGAGGATTCGTCAGGAGTGTAGGTGGATTGCCACTCCTAAAGTGACCAACACAACACATTTTTGTAGTATTTTGTAAAATTTTTGTAGGCCAACCCATAAGTTAGCATCATCCTGGTTCCCTCGACTTTTGGATTATAAGATAAGATAAGATAAGATAAGATAGACTTTATTTATCCCACTTGTGGGAAATTTACATGTTAGAGCAGCAAGAAACAAGAGTGACAAAAATTGAAAAATAAAAATAAAAAATATATATATAAAAGGCGCAGAAGGGTAAAAAAAAAAAATAATTAAAGTGCAGCAATCAGTATTAAAAGGTAGATGAAAATATGTGCAAATAAAGTGACCAGAAAGTGGAGTCCAGACAACCAGTCCAGGCAGGTTTATTGTTGGGTACAGCCTGATGGCTGTTGGAATGAATGACCTGCGGTAGCGCTCCTTCTTGCACCGCGGATGCAGCAGTCTGTTACTGAAGGAGCTACTCAGGTCTCCCAAAGTCTCATGCAGGGGGTGGGAGGGGTTGTCCATGATGGATGTCAGCTTGGCCAACATCCTCCTCTCACCCACCTCCTCGATGGAGTCCAGAGAGCAGTCCAGGACAGAGCCGGCACGTCTGACCAGCTTATTCAGTCTCTTCCTGTCTCTCTCTGACCATCCACTGCTCCAGCAGACCACTGCATAAAAGATGGCAGAGGCCACCACAGAGTCATAGAAAGTCCTTAGCAGTGACCTGCACACTCCGAAGGACCTCAGGGGACAGTACTGTACCCTGCGGGGCCCCCGTGCTACAGACCACCACATCAGACACACAGTCACGAAGCCTCACATAGTCTGTTGGTGAAGTAGCCGGTGGTCCAAGCAGCCAGGTTACAGTCCACTCCAGCTCCTTCCAGCTTCCCCCTGAGCAGAGATGGTTGGATAATGTTGAAAGCACTGGAGAAATCGAAGAAGGTGACCCTCACAGTGCTTGCAGTGTTCTCCAGGTGTGAAAGGCATCTGTGCAGCAGGTACACGACAGCGTATTCCACACCAATGCCAGGTCTGTAGGCAAACTGCAGGGGCTCCATCACATCACTCACTAGGTGTCGGAGGTGGCTCAGGACGATCCTCTCCATTGTCTTCATCAGGTGAGAGGTTAGGACTACTAGCCTGAAGTGTTTCGGCTCACTGGGATGCGCAGTCTTTGGAACTGGGACCACGCAGGATGTTTTCCACAGGAGCAGGACTCTCTCCAGACGGAGGCTCAAGTTGAAGATGTGCAGAAAAACCCCACAGAGCTGATCTGAACAGTCCTTGAGCAGTCTGGCACTGATGCCATCAGGGCCCGTAGAAAATAAGAAAATAAGCTTATTTATTGCAGAAAATAAGCTCCACAATCAACAAAAGTTTATGATATGTAAATGTTTTGTTCAGCAAGATAATCTTCACAAATGAACACCACTTTGATGTTTCTGAATAATTAAAAAGGTAATATTAGGTTATAAATGAACTACACCACAGTCGCATGACATCATGACCTCATGCATGAGCTTCTAACTTCTAATTTGATTTATCCACTTAACTCTTCTACAAAAGCCTTTCTTCTTAAAAAGTTAGTGATTAAAGTTAGTGTTTGAAAGAGCATAAATATAAATACGAGACTGTAGAGGTGGACTGATGAGTAGATCAGTTTTTGTCTGCAGCATTATAATGTCCACAACCTCTGTAGTTCAATGTAGCCACTTGTTAGCAACCATCTTTTTTAAGACACGTAAAAGCTTAAAAAATCAGAGGTGGGGTATTTTTTTTCTAGAATAAAACATGAATGTGTCTTCAGCTTGTTTTACTCACAGACCTTATTTCAGGTATTTAACCAAAAAGCCCTTTCAAAAAACCCAGTGACTTTGTGATGAGGCAAAATGCTAAAATGCTAACTTATTTCTGTGTTTTAAGACTCATTCCTATAGTCACACCCCTTCAATTTTTTCATGTTCTGTTAAATTGCAACCTTATCCTAAAGTGACAAAAATATATTTTCCCCTCTTCAATCTACTCTCAATACCACATAATCATGAAGCAAAAACATGGTTTTAGAATTTACAGTGCACTTGGGGACCTTCAATGCAGCAGTAGCCTTCCCCGGATCTGTGCCTCAACACAGTCCTGTCTGTAGAGCTCGTTGTTGTGAAATGCACACTTTTCCACACAATGCTGGCAGAGTTCCAAAGTAAACCTATAGATGTGAAACAGACAGAGGGTTTTGAAACCTTGCAAGACGTCTCCAGTGGTGAACAGAGCCTTGGTTCTCTCTTATTTTTAGAGAACGTGGCATTGTGCTGAAGACACCACCGTGCTGCTGAAGTAGCAGACTTCTGCCCTTCAGCCTGAGTAAGTTTCCCCTTGGATCTGTCTTGCACATCCATAGCCCACACATAGTGAATGGCCCGGTGAGGACGAGCACAGAAAACCCCGTCCATGGCCAGAAAGGACTGATAATGTGCGGAGATGCAAAAAATACTTTGCCAAACTATTGTAAAAAAGCCAAATATGCTAATAATATTAATGGTGTAAGATTTCAAAACTGCGTTTAAAAAGACGTTCAATTCCAGGCTTGTTAAGGACCCTCCACACTTTCCTCCTCACCACTAAGCACCACCTGTCGCTGACATACCAGTGCATAATCTCCACTCCTCAACAAAAAAGTAATTATCTGTCACCAGACCTCTCCACCCCCCACCCACCCCCAGCTACAGTCACCATAACAGCATAAAGTCTTTCATTCAAAAGCAACCTGGTAACTTTACATGTTACTCGGGGTCGTGGTAGTATTCTGCATGTACGGGATAGTTGCGCAACCTTGGAAAGATCAAATGATTCAGAAAACCTCACCCTCGCGGGAAAATTGACTCGACGGTAAGTCAAACACAGTTAGGAAAGAGAGAATAAACAAGTTAAGAAACTACTACAAAACAGTGATAATAAATACATAGTGAGTGAATAAGTTAAAGTGCAGTGTCATGTTACTGAAGTGTAGTAGAGTGTCATGATAACAGCGTCGATGACATTACACGCAATTGCCAGGTGTGTGTTTTGGTGTGTGGTGTATGCAATAATGTGGGTGGGCGTAGTCAGTATATGTCTATAAATTTTCATCATGGGCAAAGGCGATTAGCTCCGCAAAATATCCCGAAACGACAGGTTGTTCAAAATGTCTTTTTTAAAACCTGCAATAGTCTAGCCTATGGACACAGATAACAGTTGAACTTGTGGGCTACAGAGGCGTTCCTTACCTGACATGACAAGGGTGGGGCCATCTGTTGAAATTACAAGCGCAACACCTTCGTCCCCTTTTATTTCCTCTCGGATTTATTCCTGTCCTAACCCGAGCCGCAGGAAATGGTTAGTATCTCTTTATTTCTATAATGTTACCATAGCCTGTAATGTTCTCAGTTTGTTCTCATGTTGTCATTCTGTCACCTCCAGCACCGATTATGAAATCCAAATAATGTTGGGAATTTAATTTGGATATGAACCAGTAAAGCCTGATGTTTTGCTCTTTTTTCCTTTTGTGTTTTTCTCTGTAATTTCAATACATTTAAATTAAAACCTTATTTTTTTTCATAAAATGTTACTTTTTTTCTTTTCTTTTTTTAATTAAAAAGAGTGACTAGTGGCTAAACGAGTAGGACTATACTTTGGAGTTCTTCACAAACCAAGGGGAAAAAATAAACAGAATTAATATGCGCCAAATTCTGCAAGGTGGGCTAATCTTTTTTTAAATTCCATGTTATTTTATACAAATTGGCCCCGGTTTCGCTGATTTTTTTTTCTTTATTTTAATCATTTATAGCTTTAGTCATTTACATATTTTGAAATTGTAGTGTCTGACGTTCCATATATGGTTTTTACTCTCTTGGAATGCCAGAAGCTCCATGTATGTCTTTCTATTCTTTGGGTTCATGTTTAGGTTAGTAGCCATGAACATATACATATAAGGGACAGGGAGAGGGCCTTTTCTCCCTTCACTCTGTTTCTTGTAAAAGTGAGGTCATTCAGTGAGAGCCCGATGTCTCGCTATAAATCGTAAAGACGACTAACATATATATACTGGTGTTTAGAGCTGTTCGAGAGAGAGATCCATATTGGCTCGGATCCTCTCACAAGCTACTGCAGTGCTTGTCTTGATGCTGAACTTCTTTGTAATAAACTTCTATATACAAGCAAGACAGTGTCAGCGGAGATCTTCTCTTCATCATCTTCACATCATCACCATCGAATATACCACAAGAATTTGGCGTCACGAACAGGATTTTAGAGGGACACAAGAAAATAACAGCACATCTACATCCGCAATAATGTACTGGACAAACACAACGTTTCTAAAGGGAACGTTTGTTCAGAGAACAGCTGGGAGTGCCACGGGAAAAACCAGTTGTCCTCAAATATAAATATGAGTTAAACTAAACTGGCATCATAAAATCTTCATAGACTCATCCTGAAAGACAAACAGAGCCTGTTGTTTTACCGCTATTTTTCTTTTCTCTGTAGTTTTTTTTTCTTTGTAAATGTAATCCATTTTAAATCCATTTGAAAATGCTCAAATGACAAACAGGCCTGTCCTGTAGCCTGCATATAGGTCATAAGAGGGGAAGCAAGTCTATTTATGTGTATCTGCGGGTATTGAGTCATTTCTTAGCACTTGTCATCGCTGAAGTAGGAGGAGTGCTGATCGTTGTGTTTATGGTGATGAGCAGCAGTGTGCAATCAAGGTGCACACACACACAAAGACCTCTCCACACATTCACCTGCAAATGGCGTCTTTTTTTCTTTTCTTTTTTTTCCAAATCATTAATATAAAACTGTCAAATCTACACTGACAGAAACGTTAAAAATAATTCCAGAAATATATAAATTCAACAACCATTTAATTCTGCTTTATTTGGAATATATCCTGTTCCTTCTGATCCTAGCCCGTATCCAAGTAAATCTCTGGCGTGGTTTTGGCTTTACTTAAATATCAAAATGTGCTTGGTACACCCCTGGTGAACTGGGCAGAGCGTACTGCTCCGCAGGCTTAAAAGGAGTTTGTTCTTCATCATGACACATGAAATAAGTATGAATTGTTTTAAAAATTCCCTCTTAGTTCATTCATCTTCCAGTATTTGCTTTGAAAACGTTTAACAAACACTGAATTTTGAACTAATGCATTTTGCCCCCTTAGTGATTAATTTGCCAGTGGAGTGGAGCCAACTCTCTATTTTCCTGTTTGTAATTTATATATATTTGAATTAGTTTTTGTCTTTCTTTTAGTGAAAATTAGTGATATGAGCTTGAAAGTTTTGCTTAAACAATTCTCTCGTTGGTGAATCTCATAACCAAACACCAATTTTGAAATTTGGAGGCCTGTTTCTTTTCTATTTTTAACACCACTTAGTTCAGGAATGACGGGGCCAAAACTTAAAAGTGTGTGTGTTTCTCTACAGATGGCTGTATTTAATGGAGCACAGCTTCGGGTGGTTGCCGCTGTGTGTGTGATCAGCCTGCTGATATTCTATTTTATGTCTATATTTGTCCTGGAGAGGCTAAAGATGGGTTCAGTTTCAACTAGACAAAATAGAGGTAACCCCCCACCCCCACTTTGTGGGGACATGACAGTGCTCTGTGTTCAACCAATAAAGTGACCAGTGATTCACTTTATTGGGTACATCTGTTCAACAGCATGTTAGTACAAATATCTAATCAGCCAATCAACATGGCGGAGCAGAAATACCTTATTGATGCCAGAGGTCGAAGGGAGATCACCAGGCTGCTCAGACCCTGATAGGAAGAAACAGTAACTCCCGCAACCACTCGTTACAACCAAGGTCTGCAGAAGGCATGTTTTGAATGTACAACATCAAACCTTAAACGAATGGGCTACAACGAAGATACACACTGGGACACTCTTTCTGCTGAAGCGATATTCAGATATGCAAGGTCCTGTTGTACACACAATAATACACCCACATGACCTC